>JAJIBD010000691.1:0-163305 GCA_021461705.1 Cryptotis parvus | reverse complement strand
CTTTTAATGCACTGCATTCCACTAAGGAAGCAGGAAAGTTTGTTGGGAAGGAGATATAAAGAGGAGAGAAATGACATATAGAACCCGCCAAGTTGAGGTGTGGAGGGGGAGGGAGGTGGGTACACTGTATGGAGATGGGTTTGGGTGGAGGGATGGGTGTAGGAACACTGTAGAACCAAACTCTACATGA
This sequence comes from Cryptotis parvus, assembly GCA_021461705.1. NCBI lineage: Eukaryota > Metazoa > Chordata > Mammalia > Eulipotyphla > Soricidae > Cryptotis > Cryptotis parvus. The sequence continues at coordinate 163,115 of JAJIBD010000691.1, read as the reverse complement.
GCATCTTTTCAACTGTATGTTCAAAATGGTGTAATAATATTTGGGGGAAAATAATAAAATTAAATTATCAAAGCAGCTAGAAGAAAAGATAAACATATGGGACTACACATGAAACTAAAAAAGCTTCTGCACCTCAAAAGAAACAGTGACTAAGATACAAAGACAGTCCACAGAATGGAAAGAATATTCACCCAATACCCCATCTGATAAGGGGTTAATATCCAGGATATATCAGGCACTGGTAGAACTTTACAAGAAGAGAACAAACAACCCCATCAAAAAATGGGGAGAAGAAATGAACAGAAACTTCAGCAAGGAAGAAATTCAAATGGCCAAAAAACATATGAAAAAATGCTCATCATCACTAATCATCAGAGAGATGCAAATCAAAAACAACAATGAGATACCACTTTACACCACAGAGACTGGCACATATTCAAAAGAGCAAGAACAACAAGTGCTGGCGTGGATGTGGGGAAAAGGGGACACTCATCCATTGTTGGTGGGAATGCCGGCTGGTACAGCCTTTCTGGAAAACAATATGGACATTCCTCCAAAGACTAGAAATTGAACTCCCATTTGACCCAGCCATACCACTCCTGGGAATCTACTCTGGGAAGCCAAAAATACGCAGCGGAAACACCATCCCTACTTTATGTTCATAGCAGCATTATTCACAATAGCCAGAATCTGGAAGCAACCAGAGTGCCCGAAAATCGATGACTGGATAAAGAAGCTTTGGTACATCTACACAATGGAATACTATGCAGCTGTTAGGAAAAATGAAGTTATAAAATTTGGCTCATAAATGGATGGACATGGAGAAGATTATGTTGGGCGAAATTAGCCAGAAGGAGAGAGACAGATACAGAATGACTGCATTTATCTGCATAACATAAATATATATGTACATATTATGATACCAATATCCAAGGTCAAGTGAAACATATATCAGGAGGTCTTGTCAAAGGTGGAAATTATCACAAACGTGTGGGAGTCAGAGGCTAGGTAAGACAGAAAATGGAACAGTGTGCTAACAATTGTCGTAGGGTACTAATGCCAACCTAGAACTGAGCATTAAATAGAGGCAAAAGATACACATGACAACCCTTTAATGTATGTTCTGTAATCCATAGTCTGGAGGGGAAGGAAAAGAGAAAGAGAGAGAAAGGGAAAGAAATAAAGAACCTGCCATGGAGGAGGGCTGGGGGAGAGGGGAGGGAACCGGGACATTGGTGGTGGGAGATGGGCACTGGTGGCGGGATGGGTGCTGGAACACTGTATGACCAAAACCCAAATATGAACTTTTTTAATTGTATATCTTTGTAATTGTAAAAATAAAAAAATTAAAAAAAAAAAGAATTACCTAATCTGCTTTGTGAGCTATTTGTTAAAATGCTGATTTCAGATTCTCTCCCATAGATTAGAATTCAGTATCTGGGCTCAAGACAAAGCCCCAGAGAAATATGCATTTTAATAAGCATTATAGCATATTGGTTATGGTGGATGGGATTTCTAGTAGTAGTTGAGACAGGTTTCATAGCACCATTGATATCCGTTTTCTCTGTGACAGGGGAAGCTTTCTGAACGAAAATCATGATCTATGCTAATCCTTATTAGGAATACTCTTTTGTATCTCATGCCCAGTATTTGGCTTAAAACATATGGTCTTCATTTTCATACATAGGTTAGTAATTAGGAATTAGGAATGATCTTTTATTGCAAGAAGTCTTTTCTTTCTCCTGTTCTGTCTTGCTTTTTCTTTGTGCCTACAGCCCTGACTTCCTGACTCTCTATGTGCCTTTGTACCTACCAGTCTGAAATTAGGACTCAGACTATGCTCTTTGTCTTGTGCCTTATCAACCAATGTGCTCCACAGGTAGATCCAGTCTAGAGGTTATCTCTTTTGTACTGGGAAGGCAAGAGACACTGGTCAGAAAGTAATAGTACTTGTTGATTTGTGAGAAAATTTTTAGAACATTTCTGGACCCCCAAAATGACTTACCCAGTCATACCAAATAAGATTAGGAGAGAGAGAGAGAGAAAATCTGTACCTTATTTCTTTCTCAGTAAAGCAATTAATAATGAGTAAACTAGAACCTTAGAGAGATGATGCTAATAATGGCTTAAGATTAATAATAATTTAATCATGCCTATTTATGGAGGTTGAGTTATAACTTGAGTGCAGGTACATTGACTCCAGTGGTTCCTTACCCTGCTTTGTAGATAAGCACAAAAATGTAGAAACTCTTCTTGGTTCCCCAATCAGTTCTCTTAAACGTAATACTTTAGGAGAAAAATACATTTTCAAGACAGTAAACTAACAAATCAAGAATTTCCCCCAGGGTCTTACTACTAACATTTTCCTAGATTCTGGGAAATTAAAAAAATTATAGCATGAAGGCTAAAAAGAAGAATGTTTCCTATGACTATGGGAGGAAGTTTCTGAAGGAGGTTTCTGGAGAACTAGTCTAGGCAGCCATGTTTCTTAATTTGTTTTGAGAGAACCTGTGGCATTGTTAACACTCATGAAATGTCAGTAACAACTTGTTTGATATTTCAAGTTAATTGTGAATCTCTGCATGTTTGCATAGCTGAACCTTTATAAATAACGATCCCTTATAAATGTTGCATTGCCCTCAATATTTGGGTCCACACTAATGCCCTTGCACACCATCGAAACTCATTTGTTGCAGTGGAAAAGGCATTTGATTTAACTTACAGTGTAATTCATTCTCCTTTAGCCAATTGAATATTTAAGTTTTCTGGTTGTGAAAGAAACACATTTATGTTTAAAATTAGAAATATAGGGAACAACATAAAGATAAATCAGCCTTAATACCTCATCCAAAAGTAATGGTAGTAATTAAATCTCTCCTTAAGTAAGGCATCCTTACCATGTAGCCGACTCTTGTGGATAAATGACATATTTCTAATTTTATAGATTTGATAACGAAGGCGTTGAAAGTTTAAATGACTTTCCTAAGTGTCCCCTAAGTGGTTTAAGTGTGAAGCTGGGTATAGCATTCTTTTTTTTCTACTTCTACAGCCAGTACTCTTTGTACCTCCCCACATAACCACAGTTAACATTCTAGTATGTTTCTTCCAAGTCTTTTTTTTGCATGTTTTTTCATGGCTGAGATCAGACTGTGAACACAATTTTCGACCCTCCTGTTTTCTCACTTAACATAATGGTAACAAGCGTTTTCCTTAGATGATGGCTCTGCTTCCTTCTCTACTGTGTCTCAGACCTCCATCGTACCACACTCTAGCCACACTGGCCTTGTGTCTGTCTTGAATAAGCCAAGAATGTTCTTGCCTTGGGACCTGTGCACTGGATACTCCTACTTTAGCCACTCTTGGCTTACTTCCCAGTGGTTACTTTTTTCCTATCCCTTAGGCTCAGTTAAATGTGCGGGTTTTTCTCTAAATGTCTGGGTGTCTAGTTCATGTAAAACCTCTTTCGTAGCCCTTTGGGTTTCCTTCACAGTACCTTACAACTCACCATTATTTAGGGGCTATATGGGATGCCGGAAGTCGAACACGGGTCAGCCGGCGTCCCAAGACAAACGCCCCTACACACTGTGTTATTGCTCCGGCCCCTTTTTCACTCCCTCTCTTTTTGACATCTTCACCTTTGTAAACCTAGCCTATATATGATTTTGTACTGAACATTTTTTTAAAAAACACTTTCTTTATTATTAAGATGATTAACTAGCATTTTAAATATTAGGTCCATGTAAAGGAACATTTTTGAAGCTCTTTGTTTACCAACACCCAAATATACACACATACACTCACACACACACACACACACACACACACACACCACATTCTCTGTGTGGGTTGTTGCTGGTCTCACTGCATCTTTGTAAAATTTGATACCAGCACCCAAATATAAAAATATATATATTATTTTTTTTTGCTTTGGGTCACACCCGCAATGCTCAGGGGTTACTCTTGGCTCTGCACTCAGGAATTTCACCTGGCAGTGCTCGGGGACCATATGGGATGCGGGGGGATCGAACCGGGCTGGCATAGGCTGGCCACGCAAGGCAAACGCCCTACCTGCTGGGATATCACTCCGGTCCCCACAAAAAAATATGTGTGTGTGTATATATATATACTTATTGACCTTACTTCATCCTTGCCAGAGTGATCAGTTTAAAAGTATTAACTAATTATATATCCTAAAATCATCACCTCAATAAATGACTACATTATCGGTGCTCAGTACATTTAAAAATAAATAAATAAATTCCATTTGATAAGGGACTGATAGAAAATTGACATTTGGCCAGTGATTCAAAAAATCTGATTTCCTTTTTGTATCCCATTTCCAGTGAGGTCTCATTGAAAACAGCAAAGCAGAGGGTCAGGATTGGTTCCTCCACAGTCCACATTATCTAGGCTAGACATTGTCACCTTTTGTTTGGCCTAGAGCTAACCAGAACCTAAATAGAGGGTGGCCACTTGTAGATCTGGGTGTGTGAGAGAAGACCTGTTGAGTGCAAAAGGACAGAATTTGCCTTTTCATGGGTGGTATAAACTTATTCAAATGCCCTTTAATACAACCTTGTTGGCAGGTGAAGTATCATTCTAGTCACACATATATTTAAATTTAACAAAGACTTTATTAACTCAAGGTGTTGCAGGTGTGCTTTAGGTGCCCAGCTGTGTTGGCACACAGGAATTGGCAGACAGGAGACAAGCTTGTCTACACCCAGGCTTTGCCCGTGGGCCCTGGATGGTTGATGGTCTGACATAGAAAATGACTGGGCCCCGTGGGATGAACCCAGAGCCACGGCAGAGCCCGGCAAGCTACCCGTGGTATATTTGATATGCCAAAACCAGTAAAAATAATGGCCCCCATTCCCAATGAATGGAGTCAGTTACTGGTGCCCACTGGAGCAAATCGATGAACAACGGGAAGAGAAGTAGATACAAGTGATACAAGTAATATTGAATCCAGGACATAGTAAAAAGCTTTACATTGTGAGACTGTGTTCTTCCAAGAAAAAACCCTTGTCTATATTTATGCCTATCTTCTCCCCTATGTTGGCAGCAATAGTAAAGGGAGGGCTCCTTATAATAAGCCATTGGTTATCATTTCATTAGTTAAATACAGAAAGCAAAAAAACTCGAAAGTGCCTAATGCAAAAACTTGATGTATGGTTTCTATGGAATTCATACTGATTTTCCACTATTGAAAAATTTTTAAGTAGAACCATGGTAAACCAGGGGCCATCTGCATTTTAAAGTAATTTTATTTTAATTCAATCATAACTGGCAAGTTTCTATTGCATCCATTGAAAGGGTTGACAGGTGGTAGTTTGGCCAGGTTCAGAAGTAAGTCCTGGCCCTTGGAACTTTCTGGCTTGGCCTCAGTATGCTCTTATCACTATCTTAAGGATTTGAAAACAATGAATAGATCTTATTATGTATTCCCCAAATGACTGAAAAGTAAGCATTCAATAATATCTGCTAAATGAATTGATAACCCCTAAATATTATTTGGCATTTAGTGTGTTCACCAATATGCTTATTTTTATTGGAACACTGTAACTTACAAAGCTATTCATTGTGAAGTTTTAGGCATATTATGTTCCAGCCCAAGTCCAACCATCCACCAGTGTCAACTTCCTTCCTGAGGTCCTACCTACCCACCCCACCTCCACCCTCTAACCTGCCTCTTTGATAGGGTTTGACATTTTTAAGTTTGGTTGCCGTGGTTTTTGGATCTCCTGCTTTCATTGTTATTGACGCCGCAGTTTGTATGTATAGCAATACCACTCCTCTCTGCCCCTAATACCTGAGACCCTTGACCCTGCCCCCATTACTTCCTGTCTGTCTCTTCTTACACTCCCCATTGATTTCTTTCCTTCATTGTCATTCTCTGGGGGTCAAGGATAATGCAGATAGCCCCTTCTACTACATTGCATTCCTCATCCAGTTATTCTGTATACCACAGATAAGCGAGATCATCCTTTGTCCTTCTTCTGGCTTACTTCACTTAATGTGATATCTTCCAGTTTCTTCCAGGTTTCTTCCAGGTTGGAGTTATTGCATTGTTCCTTGCAGCTGCCTAGTATGCTACTGTGTATGTATACCACATCTTCATTGTCTAATCAGCTGTCATTGGACACCTAGGTTGATTCTATATCCTAGCCATTGTACTCAGTACTGCAATGAATAATGGTTTACTTATGTCCTTTTAAATGAGCGTTTTGAGTCCGAAGGGTAGATACCTAAAGTGGAATTGTTGGATAACGTGGCAGCTTAATTCTTAATTTATTCATTTTAATGTAGAATTTATTAAAAATTAGATATTTTCTACTTGTTTGTTAACCAGTTGTGAGTCTTCTTTTAGGTTTTGTCTGAGTCTGTGTGGATGCTGTTCATTTGAGTGTTTAAACAGTGTTTATACCCGAGGTAAATATTTTTTTTAGTGTTTATACCTGAGGTAAATATTTTCCCATCTTATCTTCCTTATAAATTTTACTGTCTTATATTTACTGAAATGTGAATTCGCTCATCAATTTTGTCAATATTTTTTCTTGTTAGTTGCTTTTAAGCTAGAAAAGCTGGAGATTAGATAAAAGGTTACTTGTGTTTTTCTTATTTTATGACTTGATAAGCATGTTCTGTTTACAGTGCTTTTAATTATATACCAGAACATGAAATTGTTTCTGTTGTAAATACTGGTTCTATGGTACAGTCCCCCAAATTGGTGTGAACTTCTAATTTGGCTTTGAAAAAATTAGAGTTCAAAATGAGGTATAAATAGCTAAGCTTAAAGGTATTTCTTTGTTTAGTTGCTTGGAATCAGTCATCTTCTTTTTTTTTTCTTTTAATGCTCTTCAAGCTATTTCCTGGAATCGTACTCAGAGGAACCCTTTAGCATACTAATATAATAAGGATGCTTTTTATGGCTCAAGAGATCTTGGAAACCTTGGGAAAATTGTTCATTGAATCTCTACAACAGAATTAATATTTTCAAGCCAAAAAGTCTGCATTCTATCTGAGAGATACATTTTCAGAGTTCTGTCTGTGAGCCTCCCTGCCTAACCCTTCTCTCCTCCTGTTATTCTGGGAGACCCAGCGACCCACCCCATCAACCCCTCCCCATATAATTGGATTTCGGCCAGTCTTTTCTTTGTTGTGTGCTTCCCAGAGAGTGGAGGTTGTGCATTATATTCCAGAAGGAATGGGGCTGCTGTCATCTGAGTGCATTGTCTCAGGGGTTCTGCAGATCCAAGGCCAGCCCTTCATTCTGGAATCCTCAAGGCACTCCCTGGCGCTTGGCTGTCTTCAGCTAGAGGGAGAGATTCCTAAGTGGTGCTGATTGTTTTCATTATTTTTCCAAATAGAAAATGCTAGTATCAAGGAAAAGGATAAGTATAGTATACAGTTCATTATCTTGTGGGATTAAAAATTATTTATAATTTTTATTTGGTGGGTAGAAGATTAATTTCCTAATCACTGTAATGATTTGTATTCCCACATAGGAACAGTGATGGGAGGAATCTTATCTATTTAAAATTCTTATACTGACATTCTAAACCCCCAGTATGACTTTAAAAATAGGACCTAAAGGAGGTAATTCATGTTTTATAAGGTCTTATGGGTAGAGTCTTAACTCAATAGGATCAGTGGTCTTACAAGAAGAGAAAGAATGAACAAGAGTGCTCTCTCTCTCTCTGTCTCTGTCTCTCCCTCTCTCTCTCCTTCTGCCACATATGTTTGACAGGTGATTGCATCTACAAGTCAGAAAAATCATCATCATCAGAGGTCCAACACTTCGGCTCTTGAACTTTAAGCTTTCAAAACTTTTAGAAAATGGATTTTCTATTGTTTAATAATGCAGACTATGGTATTGTATTTTGGAAATTAGAGCCAAGATAAACCTTATATTGTCTTTTAAAATTCTGGTTTCTAGATCTAGATTATAAGATCATTGAAGATTATCTGTGTTTAGAAAAAATGCTCGATGTTCTGAGTACCTTCAAAAAATCACTATCACTATCTCTCCCCGTTCATCATCTATTTGCTAGAGCGGCACCAGTAATATCTCCATATGTCCTGTCTCATGCTAGTAGAGCCCAAGGGCATCTGCTTGCTCCAGGAACATAAAGAGTCTCAAACCATTATATTAGGTCATGGGAATGACCTAATATAATATTAGTGGTATTTGGCATATCAAATAACGACATGAGCAGCTTGCCAGGCTTGCCGTGCGGGTGGCATACTCTTGTAGTCACCTCTAAATAAAGCATTTATTGATGAACCGTGAGCCGCACTGAGCTGGGCTGTGATAGGCTGGTCTGCTGGGTGGAGTTCGGACGAGAGGGAAGTTAGGATGTGGAAATTGGTGGCCCCCATGGAGTGGGGGAAGGGGGTCGTCGGGCTTGTTGTGAAGCTCTGCTGGGGTGGCAGGCCAGGGCCAGAACCCGCCATGCCTCCTGGGTGCCTCATGAGCGGCTGGGCACAGGGAGAGCAAGTAGCAGCTCTGCCCCATGTCTGTGAGTCTCTGGATCAGCATACTTGGGCCGGATTGAAAAAAAAAACCTATCAGGACAAAAGTTCTCTTCTACCTCCCAGGCCACCAGGGAATGGATGAAAACTCACAAGTCTGGCGCCGTTCCAAAAAGGCTTTTAATAATACAAAGTGGCTTGAGCGTATAGCCCAGCAGTAGGGCATTTGCCTTGCATGCGCCAGCCTGTGCCAACCGGGTTCGATCCTGGCATCCCATATGGTCCGGGCCGAGCACCGCCAGGAGTAATTCCTGAGTGCAGAGCCAGGAGTAACCCCTGAGCGCCGCCGGTGTGACCCAAAATGTAAAAAATAAATAATAATAATAATAATAATAATAATAATAATAGTACAAAAGCTCTCCACCACAATCCAATATAATGAAAGATCTCTAGCTCTGGTAGAACTTAGACCATACAAGAGAGCTCAAGTCTTCCACCAAAGAGAGAGAGGATCTCACCCGAGAGGAGTCCTACCCAAAAGAAGGATGGAGGAGGGGGAATAGTTGAAGTTTTTATTATAATTGAGGTAACACTCATAGTTGACCTATATATATATATATATATATATATATATATATATGTAATATATATATATATAGATATATAGATATAGGTTATATACATGATATATGCTATATATCATATATATGATATATATATATATATATATATATAGAGAGAGAGAGAGAGAGAGAGATTACAATAGTGTTAATGTTCATGGTTTGGGTATACAAAGTTGCTCTACCTTCCGCTACAAGACCGTCCACCACTTGTTGGTACTTCAGAATAATAGCTTTATTTGGAAGATATAGCTCATTGTTAAATATAAATTTTCTGGCTAACAAAGGAATAGGTGGATGGAAACTGGCTTGAATTCCCTGGAACCATGAGGAGTAAGATGCATTCACATTGGGGTGTTACTGTAGCCAGAGATCTTTGCTGAACTGAGAGCTGACTCCTGGGCCCTAAAATCAAATAATTAAATTGAAATGCACATAAACTGAACACATCACTGCTGTTTTTCCCCTGCTATGCTGGAGTTACTCATTATCATTTGTGTGGAAGATCTGAATCATAGAATGCTTTTAGGAGGTCATCTAGCTCATCCCTTCTCTCTAGAGACCAGCTTTTCCACAAGCATCTCTAACAAAATTCTGAAAATGTCATCATCCCCACCACAGAACTGATAGCCCTTGTACTGATAGGTTCAGCAGGTGTCAAAGTTGGAAACAAACATTTAACAACTATTTATTGAACCAAGACTGGGATCTGATATTGGATCTAACAACTATTTATTGAACCAAGACTGGGATGTAAAGCCCAATGCCTCTTAAAGTTCTCAAAATAAAAGAAAACTAGTTGCTGCTCTGCACTTTTTAGCAAAGTGGTAGACCAATTCCATGATATCAAACACCAAATGCCCTTCATTTTCAGGGTTCCAGGTACAGACAAGCTCCTTGGTTCACTCATGAGCACTAGAAATCAGAAACAAGAAGAGGCTCCCACCCACATAGCTAGTCACACCTTTCATCCTTCCTAAGATCCTTTCTCCAAATGCTAGAGTAGAATAGTCAGTTAGTTAAACCTTCCTGAGTGTCAATCATGCTTCAGGTAATGACATATAGTTCCTGATCATGGTTGGTACTCATAGCTTATTCTCATACCCTATTTCCCCAGCCATACTGACCCAGAGTAAGTTTTGAGGGCTACACAGCAAAATAATTTAACTGTTCTTTGACTGCTGTCACCTAAAAGTGATCCAGCTCAATAGTTCCCTAGCACACTGCAGAAAGTGGAGAATAGCCATGGTCCCTAGCTTTGTAGAGCTTTTAGATGTGTAGAAGGAAAGTGGGCCCTGTAAACAAATCCTGTAATGTGAAAATGCTATGAGGGGGAAGCAGAAGAACACCTACTGCAAGTTCTTAAAAACTAGGCAAATTCAGCTAAATCTACAAGACAGGGATAGAGAGACAATACAGGAGTTAAGGATGCATACCTGCATGCAGTCAACCCTGGTTTGATCCATAGCACCCAGGGTCTCCAGCATTATTAGGCACCACACAGGTAGCAAGCAGCACGTATCCTTAGGTCCTTGCTTTGAACCACTGGCCCAGCTGGCTGAGAATAACTAGGAGTGGCCCTCAGTTCCCTGGGAGCACCACCTTGATATCGTGAAGGTTTTCCTTTACAGTCCAAACCTCCATTGCTACCATTAAGAATAAAAAACAGCAATCAACCGAATTACTGATAAGATTTTTTAAATGTTTTGTTTAATTTCTGCATTCACTTACATGTTGGCTTTTTTGAAACACCATTTTACCTTCCCTTTAGTCAGAACAAGGATAGGTGTCTTTTTTAGTGGATTCCACCAGGAATAGAAAGGAGATTTAAGGAGGTGGGGAGAAATACATATAGGAGAGCCTGTAGAACAGCTAGATGGGGGAAGGGGGTGCTTAGTGTTTATAGGCTCAGTTTTGGTTTTTAAAATTATGTAAAATTGGAAATTTGAGATCTCAGCTTGGAAATAATAGCATTAAAGATTCTCAGGTTGCCCCCTCCATTTTTGTCGAGCCTGGTGGACCCGCCCAGGAGCTGCCCGGGAACCAGTATGCAGAGCCGCAAGCGGCTGGGAGACTGGAGCCCGGCTCGCGCCGAGCCCAGCTGATGATGGGATCCCGAGGAGGGCAGATGGGTTTTTGGGTGTTGGCCCATCGCCTCTGGGGGTCCCGGAAGCAGCCGGATGAAACTTCGCCCATCACACTAGCCACCATCTTCGCTGTCGGACACTGAGAAACTGCCTCACGACCAGATCAACAGAGCAAAACCAGTTTGAGCCCAGATTGCGCGGGCCACTTGCGGCGCGTGGTCCACTCAAAATAGTGCAACAGTAATGTCTTTTAATGCACTGTATTCCACGAAGAGCAGGAAAGTTTATCGGGAAGGAGATATAAAGACGAAAGAAATGACATACAGAATCTGCCAAGTAGTTGAGGTGCGGGAGGGGGAGGGAGGTGGGGGACATTGGTGATGGTAGATGGGTTTGGGTGGAGGGGATGGGTGTTGGAACACTGTAGATCCAAAACTCTACATGAGCATCTTTCAATTGTATGTCTAAATGGTGTAATAATATTTGGGGGAAAATAATAAAATTAAATAAAAAAAAAGATTCTCAAGGTTGGTGTTTGGATACCAGAGCAGCATGCAGAAGCTGTAAACAGGTCTGTGCACAGGAGACACTTGGAAGTTTCTAGCGCAGAGATTGAGGGGAAAGAAGAATAGACAGGCTCTTGAGAAAATATGGCCTTTCTCACTCTTCCTTCCCATAGCCCTTTCCCATTCTTTTCTAAAACACTAATTTCAGAAACCATAAAATTAGACTAAAAATACTTCTATACAAGTGTGCCACTGAGGCTTCAGGGGAGATAGTGATATAGAAACTTCACAGACATTTAGTCTGGTATATTACCACTGGGAAAATGGGGAGATAGACGATACACACAAACACACACATAAGAATAGGTGAATCTCTAGCAAGCAGCCCTCAAATCTTAGACATAGCACAGTCAAGATTATTGACTGTTCAAATTGCAGCTCATTCCGAGTCTGCAGGAGATTGATGCATGTAGTCATTGAGGGCTCTGTCATCTTTACCCTGCCCATCCAGTGGCTCTGCTTTTCTTTAGAGGCTTATGCTTTCTTAGTCTACTTGTTAGATAAACAAAGAAAAAGAAGATGGAGCATCATACTAACGTTGTTTAGGTACAAGACTTAGAAAGTGATCTCTCCCACTGATCACTGGGATCAGTGGCCAAAACTAAAACTAAAACTCAGTCATTCAACTAAATGGCCAAAACTAAAACTCAGTTATTCGACCATTATAATCTATCCGGTGTCCAGGTCCAAAAGAAAACAATTCGGTGGTTCATGGTAGTCTCTGCTTCATGATCAGAAATCACCCCCAAACTGGAAAAATTATTGGAAGGTATGAACAGATCCTTCTCTCTAAAGCTATGTAAGCAATCCAATGACCCCCTTAATTTGGGGGTGTCCTGGGTGTGCTCAAGGTGGGCAATGTTCAAATGAGAAGAATTTAAAGTACTTTTCTCTCTAAGATTCTCTGAGTCAGTAAAGCAGCAGAAAATTGGGATCCAAATTGCGCAGCCGAATTTCCGATGCTTAAACTGAGCTCTTGGGTAGAAATAGAACGTTGAATTCCATTTCATAAATTGTTCTTCCAGCTTGACGTATTGGAGATTTTAGCACGCACGCTCACCCTGGCTGCCCGCCACCTTCTGCCGCTGCAGATACGCTTACAGGAAACCGTAAGTGGATCTGCTTTTGATGCTGGCAGCATCTTACTAAAATGCTTTGCTGGCATCATGGAACAGGAGCAGAATTCAGCTGGGACCAATAATGAGGCTATTTAGAAAGTTCTTTCCTCTACCCCTGACAAGGCAGATGTGGTGGGGATTTTTCCACTCCCATTCTGTTGACGGTGGCGAAATTAGTTCAAGGCCATCAAAAATGTTTAGACCTTAACAGTTGAAACCCCAAATCCATAAAGAGGACAAATCCTTTTCCGCCTGTATAGCAAAAGAAAAAGAAACCCACTCCAGAGACTCCCAACACAAAGACTTTTTGCCTATTTATTCTGTCAGTGCACCTCGAAAAAAAAAGCACAGCCATGTGTGAGTTTGAAAGAAAGAAAAATATTGGTCTCCACTAAAAATATCTCCAGATAGCTTTATATGTGTGTGATTAATGCTTCCATACACCTACAATCATATGACTATTTGAAACATTTTCATCTAAGGATTTGTCATCTCATTTAAAGCTCCCAGTCATTCTTTGTTTCTGTTTAATAGGTTAAATTACTTAAGCTCCAGAGATTAAGTGATTTGCTTGTGGTATGTGATATAGGAATTTAGGATTAGTACCCAAATCTCTCCACTTCCAAACTCTTTCACTAGACCATATAACTGATACCTTTTTGGGAGGTGGGATGGGGTAGGATAAGAGGATGAAACAATCCAGCTCATTCTAATACATTAGTATGTCACTTCTCTCTCTCTCTCTCTCTCTCTCTCTCTCTCTCTCTCTCTCTCTCTCCCTCCCTCCCTCCCTCCCAAAGGCATTTTAGGTATTATGTTTGAGAAGCAGAGATGAGTATGGGTTTTTTTGCCTTCAACAGTTTATAGCATAGAAAAGAGAATAGATGATGGATGGATGGATGGATGGATGGATGGATGGATGGATGGATGGATGGATGGATGGATGGATGGATGGATGGATGGATTGGATGGATGGATGGATGGATGGGGAGATAGTGGATACAAGTGAATGCATGTGATGAGAATGTTTAGGGAAAGGAATGCGATTGGATAATTAATGAAAGTTTAGTGAGTTCTTTCTGGAAGGCCAGGCTAGAGATGATGTCACAAAGGAGGTGACATTTGAGCTGAAGCTTAATGACCATCAGACATACTAGGGATAGGGGACATCTCAGTCAAAAGCATAGAAGATTGAAGAAATATATGGGTCTTATGTAAGGATATTGTTTCACATTTGAGGAACATTTTATTTGGTTTTCTAGGCTATACCTGGCAGTACTTTGTGCTTACTCCTGGATCTGTGTTCAGGATTAATCCTGGTGTTGTTCAGAGGATCATATGTGGTCGAGGAATCAAACCTGCAAGCACCTTAACCTCTGTACAATATCTCTCTAGTCCTTGAGGATGTGAGATGGGGTAGGAAAGGAGGAAGAAGCTCTAAGGGACATACAAGCAGCATTTATTGCCTAATGGTGAAGGATTATATTCTTAGTACTTGTGTTCATCCTTGTTCCTCCCAGAGTGACATCTCAATTCTCTGAACTTAGGGAATATTTTGGTTCTGACCCGACAATGTAGCCATTTTTAATGTGCTCTCTTGTTCTGTCCTTGCTCTCATCGATAAGCCTGCTCTTTGTTCTGATTGTAAATGTTGTAAGATATTGAACCATGTCATATTCTTGCTGAATCTCCCAACCCATGACTAAGAATAGTACATTGCTGGTGCCAAGGAACTGCATGGTGATTTTAAAACACTCAGAAATCAAGCAGTGAGCTCAGTGGAATGCTAGCAGGGTGTGGCATCTTGGGGGGAAAACACGTGACCTTCATTTCAGTTAGGTAACTCAGTTCCTTCTGTGCCTGTCATGAGTGATGCAAATGAAGATGCCTCTTGCCTTAAAAAAGGTCACAGTCTTCAGTGCAAGGTCAATATGGAAGGAGGTAACTACGTACATGAGGCATGGAGTAATTCAAGGAACAAGTTCTGTGAGTGGTCAGAAGGGAAATGGCTCATTCTGCCTGAGGGTTGGGGACAGGCAGGAAAATGGAACACTTTGTGTCTAGTCAGTGCAAACTTCCAAGGCAGGGGACTTGTCTTTTCCATGTTTAATTCCAAGTGCATGACATGCCATATGTGCTTAATAATTGCTAAATAGAATTTTGAGATAAATACTTGAACTAGATTTTGAAAGATGAGTTGATATTCACCAAGCAGAAGGAACAAGGTAGTCTACCCTCCTGAAACATTTGTTCAGGAGGGTAGACTACCTATAAAAGAATATAAGCGTATGATTTTATTTATCTAAATATTGTTTCCCTGAGTATCATTCTACTATTGTAGAGTGGGCATTAGTTGGATTTCTGGAAAATGACTTTTCTTTTTCATTTTTTAACAATTCTCATGCATTGCAGTCCCAAGTATCTGAGCAATGACCATACAGCACATATTAGGACTGTGTCAGTGACCATGAGTAGGTATCAGATGGGTTCTGTTAGAGATAATATGACTGTGTAACCTGATTTACCTTGGATAGTGCAGTGCTGCCTTATGCCTGTCATCTTGGTGTAATTGTTAGCAGAGACTTCTTACACTGGATTTGATTAAGAGAAGGAGGAGTTTCCTTCTCTCAAGCATCAATCAAGAAAAGTTGATTTAGGAAGCCCACTACCAGATTTCAGGAGCACCAAACTTTATATTTCATCAGTTGGCATTGAAAATTCATACTAAATCTAGCGTATAAGAGTACTTTGGGGGTAATTTTATTCATTTATTTTATTCATCATGAAATTATAAAGTTATACATGATTGAGTTTCAGGCATACCATGTTAACACACATCCCTCCTCCAGTGTCCCCCTCAACCCCATTTTTCCTTCACCCATCTGTCTCCCAGTCTACTTCTACAAGAGGCTTTTTAAATTTTTTTTTGCTTTTTGGGTCACACCCGGCAATGCTCAGGGTTATTCCTGGCTCTGAGCTCAGGAATTACTCCTGGTGATACTCAGGGGACCATATGGGATGCCCAAGATTGAATGCTGGTCGGCCGTGTGCAAGGGGCAAACGCCCTACCAACTGTGCTATCACTCTGACCCGAGGTTCTTTATTTTTAATATAAGTTTTTCACTGTGGTTTACAGTACTGTTGTTGATATAGTTTCTTATATAACACTTTGCCACTTTTCAGCTCCATCTCTCCCTTCCAGTTGAATATTTCCCTCCTCCATAGATGCTGCCCCCACCCTGTCCTATTCCCCAACCCCTCAAGTGGCATGTTTCCTTCTGATTACCAATTCTCAAGTTCTTTGTTTCCATTGTCTTCAGTTATTTTTTATTCCACCATCATGTTTCTTTATATTTTGCATATGAGAGAGAGAGATGATTCTGTGTCAGTCTCTCTCCCTCTAACTAATGTCACACAGCATGATACATTCCAATCCTTCCATATAGCAGCAAATTTTATGACTATTGTTTTGTTGCTGAGTACCATTCCGTTGTGGTGTGTCATATTTTCTTTATCAGGCATCTATTCTTAGACACTTGGGTTTCCAGATTATGGCTATTGTGACTAGTACTACAGTAGGAGTGCAAATGTCTTATCTCCACTTTGTTTTTAAACCCTTAAAGTATGTTTATTCCAAAAAAAGAGGAGTTGCTGGTCAACTTGAAGCTCAATTATTCTATTACTTAGGAATGTCCATACTCTTTTCCAGAAAGACTGGACCAATTGACATTTCTACCAGCAGTGAATGAGAATTCCATTCTCCCTGCATCCACTGGTTGTTCTTGTTGTTTTTCACGTGTCCTAGTCTCTGTGGTGTGAGATAATATCTCATTTTGATTTGCATCTCCATGATTATTAATGAAGAGCATTGCTTCATGTGTCTTTTGGCTGTTTGTATTTGTTCTTTAAGGAAGTGTCTGTACATTTCTTCTCCCCGTTTTGACAAGGTTGGATGGTTGGTTTTTTGTTTGTTTGTATTTTTTTTTGTAAAGATCTACCAGTGCCTTATATTATATCAGATGAGTGTTAGGTAAATAGTTTCTCCCATTCTGTGTGCTGTCTTTGTATCCGGTCTTCATTTCCTTTGAGGTGCAGAAGCTTCATTTAATCTGTTCCCATTTGTTTATCTGCTTCCCTTTGCTTGGTCAGTGGTGTTTTGTCCTTGAATACTAGATGAAGTATTCACTGCTTGATGAAGAAGTTTTCCTTGTTCCACTTCGTATTTTTGCTCCTTTATTAAAGATTAACTGATCATATACATGAGGGATTTTCTTTTGTCTAAAGGTCAATTTTTTTTGTCTGAATGACTATCTGTTATATGAGATTCTCTCCTGGATACTTTAAGGTCCCCTAAGGATGAGCAAAACATGGCCTCTTGTACCATTTATTATACCTATTCTTTTTTGTGCATGCTTTCTTATAGCAAATAAACAATGTGGGGCCGGAGCGATAGTCCAGCGGAAAGGCGTTTGCCTTGCATGCAGCTGACCTGGGTTCAATCCCGGCACCCCATATGGTCTCCCACAAAGTTCCAGGAGTAATTCCTAAGCACAGAGCCAGGAGTAACCCTGAGCATCACTGGGCAGGACCCAAAATGCAAAAATAACTAACTAACTAACTAACTAAATAAATAAATAATCTGTAAATGATTCAAATGAATCAATGTGTATTACTTAACTTCTCTCTGACTTCTCTTTAACTGTCAGAGTAGGAATAATAGTAATAATAGATACCTTATAGAGTTATTATAGTATTAAGTATACAAAGAACTGAGACCAAAGTCTGATACAATAAATGCCAAATAGATAGTAGTCATTATGTGAAAACATTTTTCAAATGAAGTAATTGCTTAAAGTTTCCTGCAACTTATAAATGAGAGATGCTGGGCGGAGCCATAGTACAGCAGGTAGGGCGTTTGCCTTGCATGTGGCGACCGGGTTCTATCCCCAGTATCCCATATGGTCCTCTGAGCACCACCAGGAGTAATTCATGAGTGAAGAGCCAGGAGTAACCCCTGAGCATTGCTGAGTATGACCCAAAAAAGCAAAGAGAGAGAGAGAGAGAGACAGAGAGAGAGAGAGAGAGAGAGAGACGCTGTTATTTGGAAATTTGGAAGCTTTGGTTAAACAAGATTGCACACGGTTCATCAATAAATGCTTGAGTTTTGAGGTGACTACAAGATTATCCCACTCACAAGGCAGAGCCTGGCAAGCTACCTGTGTTGTATTTGACATGCCAAATACCAGTAACAATTATAGACCTCATTCCTCTGACTTGATGGAATGATTTGAGGCTCTTTATGTTCCTGGAGTGGGCAGATGTCCTTGGGCTATCTCTCATGTGATAGAACATATTGAGATGTTACTGGTGCCCACTCGAGTAATCGATGATCTACGGAAGTCAAGTGATCAAGTGATTTCATCATAATTTTCTGTGAGTTTTTTTTTCTTTTTGGGTCATACCTAGCGGCGGCTCAGGGTTACTCCTGGCTCATCACTCAGGAATTACTACTGGCGGTGCTTGCCATATGGGATGCCAGGGATCAAACCTGGGTTTACTGCATGCAAGGCAAACGCCCTACCTGCTGTGCTATTGCTCTGGCCCCTCATCATAATTTTCATATATGAACCGGACCCTCATGTTTATAGGAGAAACAGACTTAGAGAAGATTATGAGCTCACATTTATGTCGTGAATAACATCTTATAAGCTTGTGAGACTGTTAAGAGATTTATTGAAATCCTATCCACAGCCTACTCATTGAAAATCTCAACAGAGGAGGCAGTGGACATTTATTATCAAGGAAGCAATGAGATTAGATTGGAATTTTAAAAAGGTCACTGTGGCTGGTATATGGGATTCAGTCCAAAATTGGAGGTAAGATATTTTGATAGTAATCATCCAGGTAAGAGATGCAAAGACTTGAACTAAGACAGTAGCAGTACCCATAAGAAAAGTAAAGAAGGGACAATGCACTAAGCTAGTTGGCAGAACTCTTGAGACTCTCACACACAATAATAGAGCGAAGCTTACACACAATAATACATAGAATTATATCGTAAAGGACAAGATCAAGCAACCAGGTTTATTTTCTAGTTCTTCTCTAGGTACTTGTGAAATCTGACCTTCAGTGCTTCCACTGCTTATTGTTTTGCCTTGTGTTTCTGTAAGTAAAGAATGATTGTCAAGTAGATTGATTGCAAAACTTGAAGATGCATAGAAAGTAGGGGGAGAAAAAAATATGTTGTCCTGGTGTTGGGGAAAGCTCAGAAGCTGAGGCATTTCATTTTGAATCTTGGCTTGATGTTTACAGATGGTTTGAATTGAATGTAATAGAGAGTCTTGGGCCCCTCGGTGGGAGCTACCTGTGTTCTAGAACCCAAACCTCTGACTCTCAATTCAGTTTTCTCCCCTGTGCTATAGAATAGATTAGGTTGGTTTCCTCTCTATTTGTTGAGTTCCTCGGTATACACCAGGAACTGAGTGAGTGAGGAATATAAATTAGGTAGGATATACCCATGCCCACTTATTTCATTTATTTCTGTGTTGAGGATATCCATGTCTTTATTTACAAAAATAGCACAAAAAAAATTTTTTAAGGAACCAGAAACTGGCTAAACCAGTGCAGAACCATTGTGT
Source organism: Cryptotis parvus (assembly GCA_021461705.1). Classification (NCBI taxonomy): domain Eukaryota; kingdom Metazoa; phylum Chordata; class Mammalia; order Eulipotyphla; family Soricidae; genus Cryptotis; species Cryptotis parvus. The sequence goes on along the minus strand of JAJIBD010000691.1, from coordinate 143,611 downwards.
GGTTGTATTTGTACATTAAATATTAGCTAATGTCACTGCCTATATACCTAATGCTACTATAAAGGTAGTGACATTAGCAAAATGATATTTGTAATATACTTCTATTTTCTTTAGACACTTGCAACAGTTTATCTAGAGATCTGGCTGTTGCACAAGCCCTCATTTCTTAAACTGTGGGTCATGATCCCAATGAGATCATATAATTGAAGGGGGGGAGGCAGAAAACTTAGCAACACTTAAAAGTTTCTGAATATATGACCAAAAATTAATTTTAGGGGCCGGAGCGATAGCCCAGCGGGTAGGGCGTTTGCCTTACGCTGGCCAGCCTGAGCCGGCTCGGGTTCAATCCCGGCATCCCATATGGTCCCCGAGCACCGCCAGGAGTAATTCCTGAGTGCAGAGCCAGGAGTAACCCCTGAGCATTGCCAGGTGTGACCCAAAAAGCAAAAAAAAAAAAAATTAATTTTAAATAAGACATAATGAATGTAGCACTTAACCATATTATATTTCTTGGATGAAAGAGGGTCACAAATGGGAAAAGTTTAACAAACACTAGCAGAGAGCATGGAAGTAAGGGCAGGTGATGAAGTCATACTCCAGGCCGTATCATCAGTTGTTTTCTCTTCCAAAACCTTCTCCATCCTCCAGGCCCACTGGAGTTCTCTGTGATTGAAGACCTTTCTAGCTGTAGAAGCACAAATTCAGCACGCAAGACCTTATAGTATGTTTACTAAATAAGGTTGTAGCCAGAGTGTTCCTATCTCTATCAATAAAACAGTGACTTTATTGAAAACCTTATGGCTTCATCTTGATGGATATGTCCTGAAGAGTGACTTTGGTTTTCAATCACTTGAATATTTCTAGAGGGTAAAATCTTCTTTCTGAGAATTATCATGTCAGAAAAGGATTCTGTGAAGGGATGGATTCCCAAAGTTAAAACACTTTTTTTGCCTCATCTTTAGGACTTAATCAATTTATCTTATACTTATAAAACAAATCCTATTATAATTTGCTATGTATGTATTCCTTTTGCTTTAGCTATTTCCAAGCAGTGTTCCAAGCACCCTATGCTCAGCTTGAGGGACACAAAGATAGATAACAATGATCCTTTTCATGAACTACCATGATAACTGCTCAGGAGAGACAGACCTGAAAACAACTGTAGTAATACTAGGCTACAGTTTTGTAGCAGAATTCTGGCATAAGTTCTGTGAAGGCAGGAAGAAGAAGCTGCTATAAAAGTTCAAGATAATAAAGCAACTAATTTTGTTTAGTGAAGTTGAAGCCTAAAGTATATCTGAGCACGATTTTCCAGGGAGAGAATGCTTCCAAATGGAAGAAACAGTAGGAATAAATTGAGTAGAAAAGCTGAGCAATATGGAAGAATAGACTGGCAAGTTTAGAGATGTCTGTATGAAAAAAAGTGTCCCAGAGGAGTCAGGAAGCTCTCATGAAGGCCAGATTGTAAAAATCTTTGAATGTCATTCTGATTAGTTGTAGTTGATATAAGTAGGGAGGGAGGGTTTTTAGGGAGAAGGATTACAGAACATGGGTCAAATTATATAAAATTGGCATAATTTAATTGCTTTTGACCTAAGTAAATATTTTCATGTGTTTACCTTTAATAAAAATGTTAACATTTTGGATCCTTAACCAGCATGACATGTATTCAGTAACACATATCTTACATGCATTGCTTAATTTTCACAACCTCAGGTATTTGTCTTGCCCTCATTTCAAATATGATACCACTGAAATTCTGGGACTATCTAGGGAATGATCTAGTAGCTGGTCAAAGTCTTTGGTTTTCCAGACCTGTGGACCTATGGAATAGAATTGAGTACCCTGACACCCAACCTCAAACACATGATCATGTAATCTTTGATAAAGGTGCAATGAGTCTAAAATGGAGTAAAGAAAGCCTATTCAACAAGTGGTGTTGGAAAAACTGGGCAGCGACATATAAAAAAATGAATTTGGACCTGTGTCTAACACCATGCACAAAAAATCAGATCAAAATGGATTAGAGATCTGAATATCAGACTTGAATCCATAAAAGTACATTGAAGAAAATATAGGAAAAACCCTCCACGACATTGAAGCTAAAGGCATCTTCAAAGGTGAAACATCACTAACAAAGCAACTAGAAGAAAAGATAAACATATGGGACTACATGAGACTAAAAAGCTTCTGCACCTCAAAAGAAACAGTGACTAAGATACAAAAGCAGTCCACAGAATGGGAAAGAATATTCACCCAATACCCATCTGATAAGGGGTTAATATCCAGGATATATCAGGCACTGGTAGAACTTTACAAGAAGAAAACAAACAACCCCATCAAAAAATGGGGAGAAGAAATGAACAGAAACTTCAGCAAGGGAAGAAATTCGAATGGCCAAAAAACATATGAAAAAATGCTCATCATCACTAATCATCAGAGAGATGCAAATCAAAACAACAATGAGTTACCACTTTACACCACAGAAACTGGCACATATTCAAAAGAGCAAGAACAACAAGTGCTGGCGTGGATGTGGGGAAAAGGGGGACACTCATCCATTGTTGGCGGGAATGCCGGCTGGTACAGCCTTTCTGGAAAACAATATGGACATTCCTCCAAAGACTAGAAATTGAACTCCCATTTGACCCAGCCATACCACTCCTGGGAATCTACTCTGGGAAGCCAAAAATACACAGCGGAAACACCATCCCTACTTTTATGTTCATAGCAGCGTTATTTACAATAGCCAGAATCTGGAAGCAACCAGAGTGCCCAAAAATCGATGACTGGATAAAGAAGCTTTGGTACATCTACACAATGGAGTACTATGCAGCTATTAGGAAAAATGAAGTTATAAAATTTGCCTATAAATGGATGGACATGGAGAAGATTATGTTGAGCGAAATTAACCAGAAGGGAGAGAGACAGATACAGAATGACTGCATTTATCTGCATAACATAAATATGTACACAATATATGTACATATTAAGATACCAATATCCAAGGTCAAGTGAAACATATATCAGGAGGTCTTGTCAAAGGTGGAAATTATCACAAACGTGTGGGAGTCAGAGGCTAGGTAAGACAGAAAATGGAACAGTGTGCTAACAATTGTCGAGGGTACTAATGCCAACCTGGAACTGAGCATTGGATAGAGGCAAAAAGATACACATGACAACCCTTTGGTGTATGTTCTGTAATCCATAGTCTGGAGTGGAAGGAAAAGAGAAAGAGAGAGAAACGGAAAGAAATAAAGAACCTGCCATGGAGGAGGGCTGGGGAGGGGGAGGGAACCGGGGACGTTGGTGGTGGGAGATGGGCACTGGTAGCGGGATGGGTGCTGGAACACTGTATGACCAAAACCCAAATATGAACTTTTTAATTGTATATCTTTGTAATTGTAAAAATAAAATTTAAAAAAAAACCCTTGCAGCATTAAAGATCAATAGAAGAAAAAAAAAGTCTTTGGTTTTCATTATTTTAACCAATCCTCTCTAATTTTTATTCTACTAAAATTACTTTGGTAATGATATTGGTTATTGGAGGGACAGATACAGTGAGGAATATGCTCTTAATTTGAGGCAGATTTTTATGGTCTCCTTCAAATGTGTTATATCCCTTTAACCAGTATTCGTGTAATCTTAAGTTCATTTTAAATCTGCAGTAGCCTTATTGACAATTTTGTTTGTGAATTTTAAACTATGCATAAACTTTGACATATTAGATCTGGCAGAGACTTCAGAAATAATCTACTCTCATTTATTATTAACTCATGATGATTCTAGTTCAAAAGAATTGATAGACCCAAGGTCATAGAATTATTAGTGGTAGAGATGGAAAAAGTCTTGGGATCTCCTTGAGTCTTCCTTCATGATTAAAAATTGATCTTTCTTTCACTAACACATTTCAAACCTGTGTTGTGTATAAGAATCATTGCTCAAGAAACATTCTTCAGTAATAACACAAATGTGGAAATGTGTTAAAAAATCATGTTAGGTGGATGGTACAGTTTCGCTGTATACTGATGCCAAGGAAGAGAGCGGGGGTTTCAGAGAGAGAGAGAGATTCAGTGGACAGGGCTCTCACCTTCTAAACAGCTGACTCAGGTCCAATCCCTGGCACTGCATAGGTCCCATGAGCAACACCAGGATTGATCCCTGAGGACAGTGCCAGGAGTGAGCCCTGAGCACCATTGAGTATGGCCCTCAAAAATGTAAAGAGTAAGAAAAAATGTCTTTTAGATCTCATATCTTAAAAAGGGCATACATAGATTATCTTTATAACTTTTAACAGTGATTAAATTTATTGAAATGACCGATTTAGGCCTTCATGTGCCTTATTTCCTTATCCCCATGTGCTAACAGACACTAAAGAACAGTTTCCAAGCAAGAGTATGTGTTTTCTGAACAGGAAGCCTCAGTTTCAAAATTCTTGAAGAGGACATCATAGCATGTATGAATGTATGACACAGCTTACATCCTAAGGCTTTTGAAGACTTGTAAACCCTTTGTAATTACTATTATTTCAACAATGTAAAAGCAAATGATATATTTATTTGCTTATATCATAATTTTTAATTAGTAATTGAACCATATATTCAGTCTAGTTTGAGATAAAGTTGGAATTTGTTTTGTATTTTTCTTTCCACAAAACTTCAGTTACAAGTAACTAAATCAGACTTAGATTTATAAAACTGATTTAGTTGTTTATTCTTCTCAATAGAAGAGAAAGCTGTATCATCAGGTCAGTAGCAACAACCTTTTTGAAAGAATTAAGATGATGTAATTTTGTGTAAGAACCTACTGTTGATGGTGACTTGAAAAAAATCAAAATTATGTGTTAGTGGAAAGTAGGATTTTTCATTGAGGGACTGAATTTCTCTGCGGCCCAGTCTCATTATTGTTACCACATTATAGCCTAAAACAATGTGTGAAGTAGGTATATATATCCTAAGGCTTTTGGGGTTATAATGTTAAAACTTCTGTACAAAAAATTTTACATTGGTGGCCAGAGTAGGGCACAGCAATAGGGCATTTGCCTTTCATGCAGCTGTCCCAGGATCTATCCCTAGCATCTCATATGGTCCCCGGAGAAATGCCAGGAGTGGTTCCTGAGTGCAGAGCCAGGAGTAACCCCTGAGCATCGCCTCATGTGATTCCCCCTCCCCACCAGAAAAATCAAAAAAATTTACATTAAAAAATACTGATTTTTGTTAAAGTTGTGAGCATTTTCAAGGAGGTATTTTTGAACTTGAAGCTGCCCGTTGCTAAGGTGTTGCTAAGGGAAATGAGCTACTCAGCACTAATGTGTAACTTTACTCTTCCATTTAAATGTAGTTAAATCATTCCCTCACCTTCAGAGTAAGAGAGGGTAGGAACAAAAAAGGGTCAAGTGGAGAGTTGCCTCTTTCCAGGAGCTAGATAGCAACTCCTTGCTTTGTTTCTTTTTTTTTCATAACTGTCCATAGAGGAGGAAAGCAGCCTCCTTTGGCATAAGAAGGTTGAAAAGGTAACTAAGTTTCCGAGCATGCCAAGACTGGTGATGACTGTGGACTGTCCTGAGATGAAGCAGAATGAAGATCCTGAGCACAGACACAACTCGCTGATGACCATCCTCCAGATAAGACTGCAATAATCCAGCACTAAGAATAACTCAAAAAGTAAAATTACACAATAATTAGTAAGATAAAATTGTACCCTAAGCATTTTGTTTAAAAGATTTTCTAAAACATTTGGAATCAATTTTTAAGTTGTTTTGCTGTAGGTCCTCTATATTCCTGCATAGATAGGTAGTTAAAATATGAAATTTCTTGCAAATTCTCAGTAGCAGAGAACTTTGTTGTAATCTATATAGAATTGTGTTTAAAAAGTGTTGAAGATTAGAGTCAGACTCAGTTTAATTTTTGACAATAAATTTTTTAAATATTTGGAAAGATTAATGTCTTGAAGTAATTATGGTCTTAGATTAAGATTAATGTTATAGTAGCTGATCCCATTTGAGAATAAGGAACTCTTTCCAGCACTTCTAGAAATGAACTTGGGAATCTTAACACACAGAGAACAATAGCTGGCAAAAAAGTGCCCCTCCTGATCGTGCGAGGATCCATATTCTATCATTACCTAGTAGCAGAATACAGAAATCACAGGCAGAGTCTGTGGTTAGTTTCTCTTGTTGTTTTTTTATGTTTTTAATGTAGTACATGTCAACAATATTGCTATTGATTTGAATTTTTCATTTCAATGTAACCCAGTTAAATAAATTTTAAACTTCTTTCAATTTATACCTTTCTATGTCATATAGTGAATAGAATGTGGACAAAGATTGGACGTAGATAATTCTGACACCAACATTTGCATCATCCTACCTGCTTGAATTTGAGAAAAGCATTTAAAGTCCTAATCTTTAGTTTCCTTATTGAAGACTTCAGAACTTTAGAATTAAATGTGATATTCCCTCATGAGATTTCTTTATATCCATGTATGAGAGAGACATCTGAGTCTGTTCTTCTCTGATTCACTCCAAGTAGCAGTAAATTTCATGACTTTATCTTTTCTTAGGGGTGAGTAGTTAATTGTTTACTACTGTGTATGTTTATAGTAGACTCAGATACACGGGGCAGAGCTTCTACTGGCTCTCCCTGTGCTCAACTGACCATGAGGCATCCGGGAGGGAAGGTAGGTTCTAGCCCTGACCCACCATCCCAATAGAGCCTTGCAAGAAGCCAGAGGAACCCCCACACCATGAGGGCAGTCATTTTCAACATCCAGACTCCACAGCTCGTCAGAGCTCCATCCAAGAGAAAAGCTGATCTCAATCCCTGCTCATGAGAGTCCCACCCGACAGCGAAGCCTATTTCAAGCCCAGGTATGCCTGATCCAGAGAGACTCAGAGACATGGTGCAGAGCTTCTACTGGCTCTTCCTGTGCTCAGCTGACCATGAGGCACCCAGGAGGGAGAGCAGTTTCTAGTCCTGGTCCGCCATCCCAATAGAGTCTTGAAAGAACCCAGAGGAATCTCCACTCCATGAGGGCAACCATTTTAAACATCCAGACTCCAGAGCTTGTCAGAACACCAAAGAGAAAAGTCTACCCATTGCGCATGGCTGCTTTGCGACCGCACAGTTCATAAGTAAATGCACAACATGAGAGCCTACTACTGAGAGTATACCACCCACACAGCAGAGCCTGGCAAGCTACCCGTGTCGTATTTGATATGCCAAAAACCAGTAACAATTATAGACCTCATTCCCATGACCTGAACAAATGGTTTGAGGCTCTTTGTGTTCCTGGAGTGAGCAGATGCCCTTGGGCTACGCTAGCACACAACAGGATATATGGAGATGTTACTGGTGCCCACTTGAGGAAGTCAATTATCAATGGGAAGACAAGTGATACAAGTGATATAGAAAAAATGTCTAGTGCAATATTTGCATAGAGTAGACAGCCAATAAGTAGTAATCCCTATTCCTTTTATAGAAGTACTTACTGGTGGAGTTCTGAGGCGGATTTAAGAAAGACTGCTGCAGGGTGGAACTTCGATGAGCCTAGCTATGATAGGCTGGTCTGCTGGGTGGAGTTCTGAGCGGATTTAAATCCGGCTCAGCAGAGCCTCGCACAAGCCAGACTACCCCCCACTCCATGAGGGCCTCCATTTTCCACATTTGGACTTCTCTCTCGTCAGAACTCCACCCAGCAGACCAGCCTATCACAGCTCGGCTCACGTGGCCACTTGCGGCCGCTCGGTTCATCAATAAATGCTGGACTTATAGATGCCTACAAGAGTATGCTACCTGCACGGCAGAGCCTGGCAAGCTACCCGTGTTTTATTTGATATGCCAAATACCAGTAACAATTATAGACCTCATTCCGGAATGGATTGAGGCTCTTTATGTTCCTGGAGCAAGCAGATGCCCTTTGGCTCTACTAGCATGAAACAGGACATATGGAGATGTTACTGGGGCCCGCTCGAGCAAATCGATGATGAGCGGGAAGACAGACAGACTTACTGGTAAGAGTCCTGCCATACCACAGCTGTCATAGAAGAATATTTCACTTTATACAAGTTTTAAAAAGAAAGATATTAGAATAGATTAAAATTGACCTCCTCCCATATCTTTGATCTGACATGACATTGCCTGCATTTTTCTATAGAAAGCCTGTCCTCTGCCCTCCCACCCCAGATATAGTTAGCCAGTGGTTCAATATGAGAGCCCAAAGATGCCATTCTCAGATCTGCACCCAGCGTTGCACAGGAGGTCATGTTGTGCTAGAGACTGAACTCAGCTGGGTTATGTGCAAGGTAAGCACCTTAAGCCTGTACTATCTCTCTGGTCCCCAAAATCATTCTTTAAGCTTAGCTTTAGTTCCAGCTTCTCCTATAGTATACCTTTCCCCATGTTGCAGACAGAATCCTCACTAAACTCTCCTTCAGTATTTCATTTTGATAATTCTTTTTTATACTTTTCCTTATACTATTAGGATTTGTGCATAAAAGGTACAGTTCCTTTCACAATCAGATTGTAAATTTAAAGATGATTAAAGTAAATGTGTTTCTATTCTTTACAAAGTTAAGAATTTAACAATGAACTTTGCTCACAGTAGTAAGTAAATTTTATTACTGGGGGAAAGTTTTATCTGCAGTAGAGAATTTTTTAGAACTGGAAATGACCATTCAGCTTTTTTTTTCATTTGGTTGTTTTCCCCTTCCCTTCTGTTATTAAATAAATGTAGACCTGGAGGTCTACATTTAGGTGTGGTACAGTAGAAATTACACACTTTTTCGGTGGAGGTGGAAATCCCAAAAGGCAGTGCCCTCTGCTTGCAGGGTGGTGCCAGGGATCAAATATTAGGCCAAAATAGGTGCTGTACCACTGAGCTATCTTTGGGCTCTCTCATTACTATTATAGCCTCTAATTTTAATATCATCATATTTTCTTTAGTAAGATTGAAGTGTAGCTAAGTATTAATCCATATGTTTTTTCTATCATTATAATAACTGCTATTTAGAGTTCAATCTCTGTCAAGTCCTTGTCTGTCTTCATCCTGACAATAAACCTCTTTTGTAGTGCTGTGCCCATTTTACAGTTGAGAAAACTGTTAGAAAGTATAGCGTGTCATTTTTCCGAAGGAGGTGTTCAGCAACCTCCAGTGAAATAAAATTAAATAAGCCCTGGGACAATATTTGAGGAGATAATGAGTGAGATTATTGATCTTCATTTATTCCCCTAGCTGAGTGCTGAGTGATTTCCAGGCTTTGTGCTATAAAGGAATAAGGAAGTAGTCCATCAACCAATGTTTGCTGACCAGCTACTCTGCATAGAGTTTTTGCAGGTGTAGAGGATGAAGGAGGGCAGGGAACAAGGAACTCAATCAGGTACTCATCCTGCCTTCTAAGACTTTTTACTTTATAGCTTTAATCATTTGTATCTTTGTCATTACAAATTTATAGTGTGGACATAATGATAGATTTAGAGGAGATAAATTTTGGGAACACATCTAACTAGAAGCACATCACAGAGTAATCTCTCAGTCCATTTTAGTTAAGAACAAAACAGAGCAAACCTTCCATCTTCTCTTTCGTTCCTCCTCTAGTCCTCATTTCCCTGCAAATATTTACTAAGTATATTCCTTTAAGAAGGGATAGAGAGACATTCCTTTGCATGAAACACCTTTCTATAATACTTAAATATAATGATTGTTTCTGTTGTGGTGTTAGATGAGATTGAGATTGTGCATGTCAAATTCCTAGCGTGGGATTTGGTATATGATAGTCTCCTAGTAAAAAGACAAAGGTTCTTATTTGCACTTTACAGGTCCTATCAATTTTTAATTTCTTATTCTCCCTAGCCCTCCCTCCCCATTAACTTCTCAAGTTCTTCCTCCAACCTCCACTGTCTTCATCCTTCCACAAATTACCTTCCTTGTCTTACAATTGATCTGTTTCTTCATTTGTAGTTACATATTTATAAATGACCAAGGATTTCAAAAATAACTGCATTATTTTTTTGAGGCTGTGTTAATCTGGTTAAGCACTATATTCTTTAATGACATAAGTAGCTACTCCATATTTCATCTGCTCAGTGGCTTTGAGTTATAAATCCTATTTATACTAGGGTTTTGTTTTTCTTTGTTTTTGTTTTTAATTTTTAGTAGCGCCCTTCTGAACTGACATGAAAAGGACCTGATCCCATAATGCAGAAATTCTTTTAAAAAATCTGTTTGCATGTTTACCCTGCTGAGTTTCCTTTGGCTGTAATGAGGAATCTGTCAGTAAAAAGTCCAGACAGGGACTCTACCTAAATTAGATTTCTTGCCTCAATATGTATTTGCCTTTTTCAGAATTATCGAAGTAAGGCAATTTTACTATCCTTTACATTTTCCTCCCCGGAAAGACATTCTAGTATTTTAAATGTTTAGTCAGAGACACAGTTGAAAAATCTGTCCACTGATTCTGTAAAGAAACCTGCTTTCATAAAATTTAGAAATATGTTAAGATAATGGGAAAATCAAAGGTGAATTGACCCTTAGGTTAACTTACCTGCATGGATGAACTCTTGGAAATTTAAAAGTATGTTACATTCCAGCACCCCCAACACCCTGCCCAAGTATACTAGCTCTTTCCCACAATATCCGTTAGATGAAATTACAGAGAGAAAGGCATCACAAGGTCAGGTTATGTTTCTCTAATGAACAGGGGCAGTGATTTCCTGTCTTATTAGTCTCTGTGTTACTCTGATGTGTATCTTTCTTGCCTCTATAGTGTGTTTGTATGTTTCTATAAAATTCAATTTAATATTTCTGTAGAGAGGGGACAAAAGGAAAAATCAACACAATTTAACAGTAGAAAATTAGGATTTAAATTTTTTGAAAAGTCCTCAAATAGAGTATGCCATTGTCTGGATACTGATTTTCACTAAAGGAAGAAATGTCAGCTATTTGGGTTTATTTTTCAAGGGAAAGGGGGATAAAAAGAAATTGAACCATAAGAAAATGTCAGGTCATAGTCACTGATGATGCTATTTAAATGGTGTGCCATAATCATATTAGGGCGAGCACATAGAATTCCCAGTTTCTGCGTGATAGTGAAAAAGGGCCTGGGGGTGGGGTGGGGAGAGGATGACTGTGTGTGTGTGTGTCTGTGTGTGTCTGTGTGTCTGTGTGTCTGTGTCTGTGTGTGTCTGTGTGTCTCTGTGTCTCTGTGTGTCTGTGCTTGTGTGTTTGTACACTCTACCTTCCCACCTGACCTTGCTAATTCAATTAAGGGGCAAGAAGAGATAATTTAGGCACCCAGAATTGGAGGAAAAGGTCTGCAGCTGTGCTCAGAGGGACTGGTGTGAAGAGAGAGGCTCAGTCTGACTTGGGGTTTTGTGCTGTTGCACGTGAACGCTCTGGAAATGCCCTAATCGACTGAAAATGAGCTGGCTGTGGTCATATGGACCAGGTCTGTTTAGCCACATAGCTGGGTAGCATGGCAGATGGTAGACCGTCAATGGGTGGTATTGATTGGCTGAATTTGCCTTAGGGTAACAAGACTATGGGTCCTTAAAAACCTGCTTCATCTTATTTTCCTTTGTGCAGCTACACACATTTGTGGTTCTCTCTTCTCGCTACTCCAGCCCCCAATATCTCCTTTTATCCCTTTTCAAATAAAAAGCCTTCCTTGGTAATCAAAATAGAGAGGTTACCTTGAGATAAACACTCTTTAAATTATCACCAAGGCAAGAAAACTCGAGAATATTTTATTTACTAGGCTGATTACATTTTAATGTTTGAAGAAAGTGACATTTTTTAATTAGTGTTTAAGACATATGGTGAGTGTACAAATTAGCTTATTTCATACAACCAGAATTTGATGAGAGCAACTCCTCCTTCTCACTCCCCAGTTAAAAATTGTCACTTGAAACCTAATATATTCTAGGAGGTTAAATGATATTAAGTGATGCAGCCTTGACTTAAAGATGAAGGAGACACTACTGGTATGTGTGGCTAAATGTTGCCTGGATGGCTATTGAAATACTAGTATTGACACTGGATTTGCAAGAGGATGTGGGAATTCCAGGTCTAAAATTTTGTCTGGCCAAGAAAACAAAATACCAGGTAACTGTGTATGTTGATTTCTCTTTTAGATACGAGGAAACATAGAACCGTGCATGCAAGCTCTGTAAATAAAATTCTTCTTAAAATCAGGCCAAATAATAATACAAGGAAGAGATTTATTTTTCTCCAGGATTGTTCTTTATTATTTTAAGATTCCCTCACCCTGACCCCCCCCCACCCCCCCACCATGTCATTTAGAACTTTTGGCTTGGGGTAGCCTATTTATTGCTGGCAGAGAGGCAGATTAATTGGAATACAGTTGTACCAAGGAGATGGCAATTTATCTATGCATCTGAAATAGTATAGGAACAGGAATTCTACTTTAAGACATATCTTAGGGAAATAGATCAGCACTTCAGAGAAAGATTGATACGGTTGCTCTGTGCTTGTTTATTCACATAATTGTGTTAAAGGAGATGATTAAAAGTTTTGGGCTATTTTCTGTTGTACATATTATGTCAAAGAAACCTAATGCTAACTCAGAAAAAAAGTTGGAACCTTAAACTCTTGCCTCTGTTTTGTACATGCTTTATCGATTTGCATACTTTCTAATAGGGTTTGTATTGGGTGTGTTAATTGTTTTCTCTTTTTGTAAAAAGAAAATATTTCCATGGAGTTTTCGTTGTTCCCTTTCTCTGTTTTTATTGGGTTTGCCTTGTATGTCCTTTGCTGAATGAAACAAAGCTTGTTTGTGTTTTATTCTTCACAGTTCTTGTTAGAAATGGTTATGGCGTTTATTTTGTTTCCTTGATCTATGTCAGGAGGAGGAATTTTATTTATTTATTTTGACAAGATACACAAGATACAAGACAAAGTGCCTGTTAGGATGCTGGCGTTTCTTGTGTCACATTCTACAGCCCAAAAGCTATTCCAAGAGAGGAGGCAAGGAAAAAACAACACACAATCTTTTAAGATGGTTTGTTTGAATGTGTGCACTCTACCCACCTGGTGGTTATATAGTGAACTGTTACTTTAAAGAGTAGTTTAAACACCAGCCATGTTTGGGGCAGGCTGCTCTTGCAAAGAGGAGCAGTACATATAACAGGAGTCTACTGTGTGGGAGATAAGGGGAAAATTCAGCTCAATGACTAGAGGTTTTAATGTGCGAACTCTAGGGAAATAATATATTGACTGTTCCGTGGCGTGCAAGAAAATTGAAGAACCCTTTGCAGACGGAGTGCTTTGCAAAGGATTCTATCTGTTTCTCTTAAAACAAAATCTGTGGCAAGATGTTTGAAATCAGCAGGACGCTTAATGCTGCTTTGTTAAATAATGAGGTAATATTTTGTCACTTTTTTCTGGGCAGCATCTGTTTTCCCCCTCCTCAATCCCCTCCCCCATGTTTATGAAGGATTCTTTTTTTCTTCTTTTTCTTTCTCTTTTTTCCTCATGGAAGTCTAAGAAATACAGTTCACGCTTCCATTTCTGTTCCTTCCTTTCGGTGCTTTTGCAGAATTTGGTTGTCTTTTTTTATTTGCACTTTCAGCCGGCTGCTGTTTCGTAGCCCATTGTGCCACGTAAGGCTTCTCCACTGCGCGGAGTAGGTAGTTATTAACGCTGAATTGGCTTCTGGTACAGTCCATCTGGACTCTGTGTGGGAAAGCTAGCTGCCGGCGACTGATGCTGAGATATCTGCAACCTTTGGGATGTGTGCATGGTGGCGAGGGGCTGACTGATATGAGATTACTTCTTTTAAGGGAAATTGTTATTAATGAGTCAAGAAACTGCTCATTTATGGTAAGAGGGATGCAGCTGGCGCCGGCAGCCCCACCGCTCTGGGATATCATTTTTAGGTTGCCTTAGCTGCTTGAGTGAGACAAGTTTCTTTCTGTGGTGCTGAAGGATTGTGGCGGAAAAAAAAATCATGCATGACTGGAAGACTTGCCTGCCGGATTCTTGAGATAATATATTGAGAATCTGTTGCTTTACAAATGTCACACCACTGATGTAGCGGTCAGACCCTCACTCTGAAAGATGAATGGTACTATTGGAAATGCAATAATAAGGTTGACTTTTCTCAACAATAGGATTCTGCCTTTGTCTTTGGAGAAAAGGCCTCTGAGGACATTTGTGCATTTGTTTGAGGATTCTGTTGAAAGACTTTAGAGTAGAGGGTTTTTGGATAAGTGATCAATATACAAAGTGCATGGATTTTTTTCAGCCTAGTAAAACCAGTCTATTTATATGGTAATGTAGAGTTAATATTTTGGAAAAGTGGCTAGAACATCTTTTGCTATACCTGCTATTAATTTATGGTTCACTAAGTGTGCTGAGATTAGTATGAATAGGAGAAAAGGATTTTAATAAATTCCTTCTTTTATAATCTCCAGAGAAATACAAAGTAAATATTTTGCTGCAAGCTAGCAGTTTTTATTTGTATGTTTATCAGCATTATGCTCTTGTTTATTTTTCACAACGTTTTGATGTTGGTGAGCTTGCACCCAGAGTTTCTGATGTTGATTTGGGGCACCTGTCCCTGCCCTGCCTTATGTCTGTTGAGCGCCTCAGAACTCTTAACCTGTGATTCATCTTCAGTGCAGAAGTCAACAGTAGTACGGTGGTGTCTCAGGACTCTATACGTCTACTAAAGAATTGTTTCTAAAGTTTGTTTCATTCAGTAATGTTTCACTTAAGAGGATTGCAGTTTCAATATTTCCGTCTTTCTCATCATACATTGTAATTTCTAATAGCTGAATTTACTTACAGTAAAATCTAATTCACATCGCGTATTCAACACTTTTGTATGTGTTTGTATTTTTAAGAGTTTGTATTTATATGTGTATGTGTAATGTGTATATTCATGAAAAGTAGCTTGGAGAGAGTAATTTTAATTCTTTAATGTAAAGGTTATTTTGTAATAAATTTTAGAGCCCCTTCATTTGTGGACTTTGAAGCCCAGAGTATAGCATCATTTCCACTCTAGCCAGCCCTATCACTCTCCACTTCAGCCAAAGATGTAAAACTATATTGAATTATGACTTCAGTAAAATCTATTATTTTATGTATTTATTAAAAGACAAAATGATTACATTATAAACAGAATAAATGTTAAGAAATCAGTCTTCCAGATTGAAGTATAGCATTAGATAAGACACTTAACCCGAACTCGAACAAAAACCCGTACTGCCGGAAGCCTGGTAATATAAATGCTATAACATGTATAGGTGGATAAACTGTACACATCATCCTCTCTTGCTGAAGGTCTCTCTCTCTGCAGATCTTTTAAGAGGCAAAAGGGAAAAAGACATCCTTTGAAGGAGAGAAGCAAAATCACATGTTCAGCTAAGAAAGATGAGCACTCTCCACCAGTTATGAAATGAGTCAGTTGTCAAAAGCATCTTCTACCTTTCTCTATTAGCAGAAGAGGAAGCAGAGAATGTGTTTTAGTGGGTTTTTAAAGATTCAGATCATGCCCCTATTCAAGTTGAGAAATAAATTCATTTAAATAAATCATTCATCATTCTCTGTTTTGAAAAGCTCAGACAGAAGGCGGAAAGGTAAAGGCTGACAGCTGCCCCCTCCTCCCTCCAGCTTTTTTTTTTCTTTTTGTTTATTAGGAAATAGTTTTCTGAAGCAAACTTGTATGAACCTAGTTCACTGAGAAAGCACAATTTCAAGCTGGCTTTCTTTAGAAACTCTGGCCATGTTCAATTCAAAGGAGCATCACTTAGTAAAAATCAGCAATAGTGGGAAATAAAGTTAAAATGTAGATGTATTAGCACATTAAAGTGCTTTTGTTGCATCTTAAAGCCTAGAGGCAGATCATTAAATATGCATTTCGCTAGAAAGCAACTGTCGAGAAAGATAAGGTGCTTGAAAATATTCTGTAGGGGGAAAGCCCTCCAGGAGAGGGGTGGGGCTGGGGGTGGGGGGGGGAAGTCTGGGAGTGCAGCCCTCAGGATAGGGGCAACCGGAGGACCCTCCCGCTGCTAGCTACTGGTGACCTGCAGTTGTTACAGTACTTTAGAGTTAGGAGGAGGGAAAAGGTAAAAATACAAGTATGGCTGTTGTTGCTTCAGCCTGGCCTTAATTACCAGACACAAGAAGCAGTTCAGAAATCTGGTCTCTGTTGTTGTAGAGGTCACCAAATCATTAACATCGTCAATCTGGCAGTAGCTAATTTAAATAGCACCTGATGTTGCAACGCCTCCCGTCTTTTCCCCAGCCAATCAGGTCCTGGCTTCTGCTGACAGATGGTCCCATAAATGGATGTAAAAAGGGGAAGCTTCGAGCCAATTTCAGCAAGGCTCTGTTCAGTTGTTCTTATCTACATCCTAGAATCGGGGTTTCAGCTCACTGCTCCTTTTCTTTCCTTTTATTTTTCTTTCTTTTCCCCCAGACCCCCTCTCAAATAATAGATTTGCTTTTACAATTATCCACACTGTGTTTTGTGGATCTTTAAATATATATAACAATAGTAGTCTCTTAAATATATATTCTGAAAGCTTTGCAAATTTTAAGAGAAGAGTCGAAGCCCTGCGAGACCCAATATTTGCCAATAAGAATGGTTATGGTAGGTATGACTAGATTTATCATCTGTTGTTTGTGTGGCTGGAGGGAAGAAAAGCATCTACACCTTGTCCAGTCTTATGCTTGCACGAGAGTTTAGTTCTCTGCCGCTGTTTGGTTTCTACATTTACTATCTCTTTTGTGTAGAGAGTATGGGTAGGTCCTTTTATTGAAAAGCCGTGGGGAGTAGATTGTCATTTTTAGCGGTCATTGTCAATTTTCCCTTCAACATAAAGGCAGGGGTGGTGGTGGGGTGGGGGAGGTGGGCTGAAATAATTGCTGGTTTGTTGAAAAAGGTTATTCCATGAAACCATGATGGCAAGGTTTTCTTTTTTGTCAGGGTAAAGGCGTTTGTCTGTGTGTCTGGGTTTTGTGGGGTTTAGGGGTGTATGTATCGGGGTTAGGAATCTCCATTTCTGTGCTGGAAATTTAAACCTCGAGAGGCAGCTCCTGGATACTGAACGTTGAGATGGGCAGTTGTGTTTGGGGGCTGCGCAGTCAGAACGGCAAAGAGAATGATTTATTTGGGCTTCAGTAAATGCTGCATCTTGTATTTCAAAGAGTTTCCTGTCATGACCTCATAAAAAAGAGGAGGCGGCTTGTGTGTGTAGCGGTGCCTGGCGTGTTGAGTTGTTGCTTCCTTCTCTGGGCAGCAGCTCTGGAAGAAGGAATGTCAGCTTTTACATAACGTTCCTTTCCGCTTTTGACACACTGTGTGAGGGTCCATCTTCTTCTGATCACAGATGGAGTGGAATGGCTTGAAGATGGTAAGTGAAAGAGGAAGACAGCGTGGAGATTTCAGCCGTGTGTGTGTGTGTGTGTGTGTGTGTGTTGGACTGTGTATTATAAATCACTGTGCAGATCGTTTGTGTGTGTATTAGTATTTCTCTTTTCTGAGAACCAGAATCCATCTCCCAAGTATAATGGCACAGCATCACACAAGGCAAACACACTGCCTCTTCTTCCATTGAATACATTTTGCCAAGCAAGGTTGGTGTCTTTTTTGACAATCACAATGTCACCATCGCTGTTGGCTGGCGTGTCCATGGGCTCCGTGAGCCTTCAGAATTACACCACTGTTCAAGTTAAAGGCACGTTTCTTTTTCGGTCTTATGCTAGAAGTGATTGGGAAGGGTGGGAAAGAGGGGTGGGGAAGGTGAAATTTACTAACAGCAGATGCGATTGTGAAACAGGACTTTTGGGTGTGGAAAGGAAAGTGGAAAACCTTTCTGCCAAAGTAGTAAACCTATTTTTAGCTTCATCTTTTGGGGGAGGGGGGAAGATGAGGAAGTAGGGGAAACTCCTTGAGTACAGCTCCTGCTGCCTGATGGTGACCCTAAAAGATGTGGCACAAAATGGCACAATCTGATGCCACGAGTGCCCACTTTGACTTTGAATTTTCACCAGCCATAGCTTTCTTGAGGTTATAAAGCTGGGGGGGCGGGGGGACAGCGGGAGGGTCTAAATTCATATCCATCTCACTTATCTTTCCCTAGAAAAGCCTGGGAGGACTTTTTGCTTTGCATAGACGTTATAACAAAGCTGTGGTCTTTTCCCCATTCTTAGAGGATTGCCTTTGTCTGGCTGCTTGTTTTGATGGGTGTAAAACAAATAAGATTAGACCGAGCAGCCCAACTGAAAGCGATAGCTGGGAGGAAAACCCAATGAAAGGTTGCCGGGAAACGAACAGAGGAAAAGCCGAGTAGGGAGCAGGTGGCTATCATGAGAACACACTGCAAACAGTGTAAAAAAAGGGGGACAGGAACAGGACCTCGATTATCTTTGCTGTTCTTTGTGGCTAGCCCAACTTTAATTATTCTTTATAAATAGGTGTTAATTACGTTTCTAACTCTGATTTGCAGTGATTTTTAGAAATCTATTTTTAAGCATCTGTTCTGACTCCCTTGTTTTTTCTTCTTTTTTGTGATTTTTTTGTGATTTTTTTTGCCTTTTTTTAAAATTTAAAATCAAGAGGGGGAAGGGAGGCTAGGAAATCTTTCTTCTCTCTCTCTTCCCCCCCCCTCTCTTTTTCTCTCTCTCCCCCTCTCCCCTTCCCTTCCCTGCTGTGAAATTGTAAGTGTGAAAAATTGCAAGGAATCCTGTGAGGCCATTTGAAAAAAAAATGTAAATTATATTGAATGAAGTTGAAAGAAGCGTAATAGTGAGTTCCTACAGCTGGTAGGCTCTGCAAATGATTTCTTAGAAATGTCCAGCAAATATTCATAGAACAGAATAGGTAGAATAGATTTACCCTAAGCAATGTTTTCATGCTAGGTGATACTGGTATTTGCACTGACTCCGATGTTGATACTACAGTTCCGGGAGTTTATTGTATCTCTCAATTTATAACCCTAGTGGGAATTACTTTTTAAAAAGTAAACGAGAAACTGTGCTCTATCCTTTGCTTCATTCCCTCTCCAAGCCTCCAGTGACAGGATCCACCGGTGTACACCCTTGCCAGCACTGTCTGCCATTTGACACTTGGTCCTGCTCTGGTCTTGGCATGAATTGAATGAAAAGCTGCTATTTTTTTCTCTGAGCATCTCTGAACATCTGGGACCCCGAGCCTGCACTAGGTGACAGGAATCTCTTACTGTTTATCCCTCTGTGTGAGCTTTGCTCAGAGTCCTTTCCAGGAAGGCGGGTGAAGGACCAAGTGGTATAGTACTTGGGTGAATAAGAGGTAGAGTAAAAACAACTATAAGCACAATCTGCAACTGTTTGCTGCTAAAACACAAATACATGTTTTTAAGCCCCAAAATAAGATTATTAGAACATGTATAAGATTAGGAAATTAGTTTTAATGAAAATACTCTTAATTTTAATTCTTTATGGCAAGTCTTTGCACACACACCCCTATTTTATTTTCTTATAGATTCTTATTTTTACTTAATGGGAAAGTTAAAAAATTTGCTTCTAAGTATAAATAAAAATTTATATGAGTGCATTAATTTGTCATTATTAAAAATAGATTTATTTTTATCATCATTATTGTAGTGTTCTCTTCCTTCCAACTATTTTCTAGCCAGCCCCATTTTTTCAGTTGGGGAAAGTGATTTTCATAAGAACTGTCACCTTGATTTGGGTTATAAAAAAATAAATAACCATGTGATTTTACTTCTGACCTTTCTGGCTGCTTTGTCTTAAGCAATATTACTATCTCTTAAACCTGTATGTGGAGGTATGCCTTTATGGGCACATAAGGCTGAGTGTACATTTATAAAGAAAGGAAAATCTGATTGGAAATATTTCTGGAAAAGCGTTACACCAAACTATATCAGAGTTTTAATGATCAAAAATGTTCATGTATCTCCTTGTAATAAGATGGTTAAGTCATTTAATATTTAAAATTTTGAGAAGGCAAAGAGAATATAGGTGGTAAAGTTGCTGAAAATTGTCTGGAGACTCGTTGGTTTGCAGATAATTTTAATATCTCATTAAAAAACCCAACAAATAACATAGCCATTCATTTATGATCTCTGTCCCATTCATTCCTGACATTCGTTCAAGCCATCATCCTGACCATTAAAGATGAGCTTGCTTTTGTTTTATAGTTTTCCACAGCCTTAAAACTTTTTTTTCTTTCTCTATAGCCCTTCTTTGGTCCTTTGAATATTCAAGAATTTTGTTACCAGAGGAAGACCAAATTGGTGTGAGGTAACAAAAGAATATTTTTGTAACCAAAAAAGAAAGAAAATGAGTAACAATTGTGCTTTAGTTCTAAACTCAGTTTGAAATAGGGTTTGTGACATGTTGGACTTGATTTTAAATTTGTGATTTCTTTTGGGGATAACTTATTTAAAGTTTTGAATCTCAAAATTATTGCTTGAGTTGTGCTTTTTATGTGTGTTCCACATTTCTTTTAAAAATTGGTTGAATCAGGGTGATTTTTCTCAAATAAAATTTACCACGAACAATGAAAGGGCTTCTGTAGGGCAAGTTTTTTTCTTTTTACTTGGTTCCTTTCTTTGCACTTACTATGGTGATTTCTTTTCCTATATGTGGACCAAATGCTATTCCTTATATGAGGCGATAATCTGCTTCAATTAACCTTTGGCGTCTTAATACCTTAAAAAAGGAAAAGGAAGCAAATTATCTGTGTGTATAGCGAGTAAGGAATGGCGGTCTTCATAGAGGTCACTGCCTGTATATGGATAGAAATACTTTGACGTTATAAATTTCTTCATTAATTCCAATGATCTATGGCCATCGAACAATTTATATGCTTGAACACCTAATATGTGCATTCTTTGGTGAACTGGCCAGCGTATTTTAGTTACATGATTATGTACTGGCAAATGCTGCAATGCAGTATTTTTCCAATGTCATTAAGAATTTGGGGGGGTGCAAAAGGACATAAATATTCTCAAAGCTTTTATTTTACTATTTTCCAATTGATGGACCATGTAACATAGAATTAGTAAATTCCGCTTTGAAAATGTAGTAAATGTTTTTGCTTACCATTCATTTGATAAATATGTGGTAAGTTTGTATATATGAGAGAGGGAGACTCTGGGTATGCGTGTGTATTAGTGTAAGTATGCATATTCTACTGTACCTGTATTAAGCTTTTCTGGCTTGGTACTACCATATGTGTGTTTACACTTACTATGCTTATGTGCTTCTGAAAGTGGAAAGAAAACCAAATTGGGATACTTCCTAATAAGTAGATTAGCCCCTTTACACACTCCCAAGAGTTATTAGCAAAATATTAAATTTCATACATTCATTTACACACATGTATGGAGAGAAAGAGAGAGGGAGAGAGAGAGGGAGAGAGAGAGACCTTGTGAACTTTCGTTAGTAACTAAATTTGTGACCTAGAAAATGTCTTTTTTAGTCCATGTGTTGGATTCAAATTAATGTGTGTGTCTGCATGTGTGCACATGTGCATGCGTGTGTGTGTGTGCATGCGTGCATGTGGGCATGTGTGTGTAAGTGTATGTATATGTGTAAAGAGGTTTTTCTTCAGGAGCTTTATTTTTTTGGCTTTTTTGGGTCACACTCAGCGATTCTCAGGGGTTTCTCCTGGCTCATCGCTCAGAAATTACTCCTGATGGTGCTTGGGGGACCATAAGGGATGCCCAGAGATCAAACCCAGGTCGGCCACATGCAAGGCAAATGCCCTACCTGCTGTGCTATATCTTTCCATCTCCTCTTCAGAACCTTTAATCACTGGGGAGAGGGGGTGGGGGG
Source organism: Cryptotis parvus (assembly GCA_021461705.1). Lineage (NCBI taxonomy): Eukaryota > Metazoa > Chordata > Mammalia > Eulipotyphla > Soricidae > Cryptotis > Cryptotis parvus. The sequence continues at coordinate 121,807 of JAJIBD010000691.1, read as the reverse complement.
AAGTAGGAGATGGGGTGGTAGTGTTAGCATGCCTTGGCGGTGTGTGTGTGTGTGTGTGTGTGTGTGTGTGTGTGTGTGTGTGTGTGTGTGTGTGTGTGTGTGTGTGTAGCATCCTTGAATTGTTTTTTTTTTTTTTGGTCTCAGCATATTTTAAGGATGGAGGACTTTTATAGGTCAGCAGTTTTCTAAGGGTAAAAATAAAGGTGATCTGTGGGTGTGTGGAAGTGCCACAGCAGTAATTGTCATAAATTAACCATCTAGAAATGGAAAGAAAAAAATGTCCGGAGGACAAGAGTTGAGAGGGATGCCAACATGTGGATCTGCACCTTGCTGGCATAGGAGATAATGAGTGATAAATTTGAACTGGTGCAGCACGGGATGCCCGATAATTTCTCAGAACCTTGACTTTGCAGGTTCATTACTTCCTTGCTTGCTTGTTCACACCTTTAATTATATCCAGTTTGGGATGCTTTCTGGGGGCACCAAAGATGAGCCATTTTGTTTGTTGTTTACTTCATTAAGTATTCAGACAGTGTGTTCACAATAGCTTTGGAGCATCAGTGTTAGGAATCAAGCTCTTTAGAAACGGAATTGTTACAAAAGAGCAAGAAAGCAGTCAGCCAGGTTTGCTTTGGATATTCACATCCATTCTGCCTAATGGTACTATTTATGCTGTTCCTTCTACCTCCCTAAAGAAATGACTTACGCTGTGTCCAGTGCTCTTATGTCCTCTTTCACTTTCTTTCACACTCTTATGGATAGTTATGTGCAGATGGATCTTTCTTCTCATGCTTCCCCCTCCCATTAGTAATATTTTGCCTTTTACTGGGCCATTTTAGTACTGCATATTTTTGCTTTGGAGTAGATCATTATCCAGGTCCTCATTGGATCTAGCTCCAGAAAATATTTCCCCTCTCAATATGGCCCCCCTCGTTTCAAGAAATGCTGCATGTCATAAAGAAATTCTTACATAAATGTTGGTTGATAAAACAATGAAAATGTTGAGGAAATAAGGTCAGGTAATTATTGTACTTGTTTTTTTGCTTTATGTTGGTTCAAGAAATGACATATTTAACCACAAGCAAAATGCAAAACCAGCATATGTGATTTTATGTGTGTTATTTGTTTGTTTGGGGCCACAAATGGCTATGTTCAGGGCTTACTTCTACCTCTGTGTTCATAGTTCACTCCTGGAGGGGCTTGGGGAACTATACATGGTACCAGGGATCAAACCTAGGTTTGGCTGCATGCAAGGCAAATGTTCTACCTAATCTACTGTTGCTCTAGCCCCACATGATTTTTAAATTAAAAAATTACAAGTCATAGGTTTCACTGGAAAGTATTTTCCTTTGGACTTTGGTTGGAAAAATAACATTTGGATTCAAGTTCAATTTTTTTTTTTTTTTTTTTGCTTTTTGGGTCACACCTGGCGATGCTCAGGGGTTATTCCTGGCTCTGCACTCAGGAATTACTCCTGGCGGTGCTCAGGGGACCATATGGGATGCCGGGATCGAACCCGGGCCGGCATAGGCCGGCCGCGTGCAAGGCAAACGCCCTACCCGCTGGGCTATCGCTCCGGCCCCTCAAGTTCAATTTTTAACTTACTTGTTTTAAATCTATGACATTAAATTTATGAATATTTTTCTAGCTATTTAGTTTGCCTTTTTAGTTTATTGATTAGCAGATGAACAATTCTAGTCAAAATGGCAAATTCTGAAAAACACACTGCAGCATTGAGGTTTTCTCTGTTCCCATTGTGGCATTGAATATATTCCTGTTGGTCCTATGAATTGTCACCCTCTATTAATAATCTAACTAGTCCTATAAGTTGTTTTTCCAGCAGTGTTCACAGTGAAGACTAGCTTATTGGAGTTAGAGTGCTAGATAGCTGGCTTCCTTTTCACACCACCAACCCATATTCAGTCCTTGGTATCCCACATAGTTCCCTGAGCACTACCAGAAGAGATCCCTGAGCACCACAGGGTGCCATCCCCACCTTCCGAAAAGGACTTGCTTATCATTCATAGTTGGATGAAGAAATTGCTAAGGGATTACTATATGAATTTGTTTGAAATGTAAAATTAAAGGTGGTCATTTTCTTTTCTTCCGACACTGACAAAAGACTGAATTTGTGGTTAAATCCCTATAACTGAGGATAAAATTGCGGGAAAGACTTTCCAAGTTGGGTGTTACAAGTAAGACTCATCTCAAATTATGTGAAAAGATCTATTGGAACATTCAAGTACATTGATGTTTTCCTCTTGTTTTTGTAAGTCTAAGAGTAACTGAAAAAGATAGAAATGAAAGATCTGGTCATTTTTGTAAGATTTCATACATCCAGATATCTGCTCTCGGAACATATAAGATTTGAGCAACTAGAAGGAAATTGTCTATCCACCACCCATGGAGCTTGTTAATTTTACAGAAATATGAATGTCTTGCTTGTGATAATGATTACTTTTTAAATACCTTTTTCTGTTTCTATCTTCTCCAGTAAGGGTCAGAGATTTCCCTCTTCACATTTTCCTATGCAAATTGGAAGGATGCTGACTAGCGAGGCAGAAATCACAGAGCTACTTTGTCATACATACCTTCATACTGTTAAACTGCTGCACACATATGTGCATGTGAGAGAGTAGCCATACCCAGAGTGTGCCCTGGGATGTACTAATAACGTTTTCTCAAATAGTTTATATACTTTCCTAAGACGACAAACTAAACTCTTTAAAGTTGTGCTTTCTGATTCCGTACATGAAAAATAACGGGCTGAGCTGAACTATTTTCCAAGTTCTCCTTTGAAGATGTAGCCATAATAAATACAGTGTTAGTGATAAACTTTAACTCTAAGTGCTATTTAAAAGTCTGTAGTGGAAAGCCTGAGAACTTGCAATCTTTACTAATGAAGCTTTCATTAGGAAAGTACTCACTTAAAATGGAGTAAACAACTAAGTCCTTGCATTTTGTGATTTTGACCAGATTTGACTCATCCTTTCCTCTGTTAATTTTTGTAAGGGGCCAATCACACATCTAAAAATGCTGGATATTGTACACATCTTCAATATTAATTATTTCTGTTGATGGGTACAAACCATACAGTTCCCAGAAGTCCAGATTCTTACTGTAACACCAAAACAAAAGTAATATTTATGAATAATATTGGGAAAGTTGTTCTCATAGTCACCATTCCCCCCAAAAGAAGCTTTTACATTAAATATGCATTTGTGATTCATAGTATTTAAAGGACTTTTACTTTTTAATTTGGGATAAAATGTATAAATTGGTTTTATTTTTGAGTTCCTCTGTTTTAGGTGACTTTGGGGGAAGATGATTTCCAGGTTGGTTATATTTTAATCACCTCTGGTTCCTGTCTTGATACCAACATGTTTATTGTTTGCTTCATTTGTTGAGGTTTTAGATCACAACTGGTAATATAGAGAGACTCTTTGCTCTCGGTGTTCAGGAATCCTATGTGGTACGGGTGCTGGGAATCGACCGACAGCATCCACATCAAAGCACGCAAACCAACCCATTGAGCGAGCTCCCCAAACCGTCAATCTGGTTATTGTGATTAGAACCAGTATGCTGAAACTAAAAACATTACATTGACTTGTACACATGTAGAAAACCTAGATTTCATTCTACTAGACATCACTATTCCCAGAATGGCTTTAATGGTGGGCCAACTTCAAGACCACAGAATCATAAGTCTCTGGACTCATAGGTCGCATTTCCTGGTGTACCTTTCCAGCAAACCTCTGGAAAGATGCCTTCCTTTTATGACACCAGGATAGGCAAAGGACTTTGACATTTGGAAGATGAGGTTAGGTTCCTGATTTTCCACTTGTAATTGCGTGATTTGGGATGAGTATGTCAGCTTTCTGAGCCTTAATTCTTCATTTTTAAGATGGTGATGATCATTCCTGACTCACCAGGTTCCCATTGGGATCAGATGAGAAACAGAACTAGAAGGCACATATCAGATTGAGCCCCTGAAAATTAAAGATGGTTAGAGGACATTTAGATCTTTTTTTTTTTGTTCTTTCTTTCCTTGCCAAATGTCCTGGGAGAAGTGACATCATGATACCCTCTATTTTCTCCATTCGTGCCCCAGGACTCCTGGGAAGGGGGATTTCATATACACTGATTTTGCAGACAAGCCTTTGGTTATTCCCCAAAATGCATTCTCTTAGGGTTTTACTAGTTTCATCTTTGATCTTCTTTGGAATTATAATTAATGTGTTATTGAGTTACTAAAAGAGGAAAAGGTGTATACGAAATTAATTTTAATCAGTCAGTGCTTTTTTCTTAGGAGTGCTCCCACACACTGTACTCAGGGGACCTAGAGAGCCAATCCTGGTGACACAGGAAACCAGGTTGGCAGTTCAGTGCTAGAATCCAAGGATATGATGCTGCTTGGGCCCAGAGCTGCTCAGAGGGCCATTCATATCAGGCATCGAACCAGAGTAATACCCATGACCCTGTACTCTTTCTGGTCCCCAGTGATGTATATGTTTTTTATTTAATGAAAAAATATTTTAAATTAAATTCAGAAGTCAACAAGGAAGAAAAATAAGAATGAGTTAAAAATCATTAATACGAATTTACATCTCTGTGTAAGTATGTAGTTTAACTATGAACTCTACTTGACTTTGAACCAGAAAGCAACCAACTTACTTTAGAGCTATTTTTCCTTTTTCAAATGAGCTTTTATTTTCCTCTATCTTCAAGTTTCACCAGTAGACTGAATTTTGAGATTCCTTTTCTCAAAGAATGGTAATGAGATTATAGCAAAAAGTGGCTTAATGAGATTTTTCTAACTTGCCCTTAGATTTTTTTTTGTCCTGCTTGCAGAGGCAGGATGATGGATGGCTTTTGGCAGTGCAAACAGCTCTAGAGCAATCAAATTGACTGAGGAGATGTGGAAGATGTGAGCAGAATGTTGGCCCTCAATTTGTTTGCCTCCTATTTGAAGGGGAAAACAAAAAGAAAAAATCATCTCAAAGGTCTTGACATAGTTGTTGATCACATAACCTTGGGAAGGGAACGTTGGTGTTGTTAGGACTGGTGTTTGGCCAAGACTAATTTTATTCCATTTTTTCCCCAAGGATCTGAAGGAGTGAGGGCATGAACAGACACATTAATAAGTTCACAAATTGTAGGCCAAAGCTGTAGTGCAGCGGGTAGGGCACTTGGCTTTGCATGTGGAGACCTGGTTTGGATCCCTGCATCCCATATGGTCCCCTGAGCCCTCCAGGAGTAATTCCTGAGTGCAGAGCATAGTGTGTGAGGCCCCCAAAACAAACTGAATAAATAAATTTACAAATTGTTTAAATTGGGACCTGTTACTGTCACTGGTAAGGATAAGTTAATAATGCAAGTGGACCCTAAAGAGATCAAGACTTAAATAAAAAACAAAATCTTAGAACACCTTCAATGTCCTGTATTTTGAATACAACTTCATATAGTCATAGAAAATATATGAAGTCTTTTCATTTCTTCAACGTAATCCTCAAAAGTACAAGGAAGCAATTGGTTTTATTCCCAGTACCATATTTTTCAGACTTCCGTGCCTTTGTTAAAGACCCTTACTATGCATGCCTGGCTTATGTGGAATTCCTGCATCCCCTGAGTGCTCCCCCCATCCCTGTTGGCCACTAAGCACCACCAAGATTGTCCTGGCAGTCGAAGCGCCATATACTCTGTCCCTAGCATTCAACCATATGATCCAGTTGTCTAAGACTTGCTGGGAGTAGCTCCTGGGTTCCCTGAGCACCTTTTAGAAAGTCACACCCCCAGATGCTCTTATTGTGAACCAGATTTTTCTCATTTTGTCTGGGTTTGTTTTGGGCCTCAGCAAGGTTTCTCTAAGGATTTTGTACGTAACCTTGTATGTGATGTGCAAGTTCTCTAGTTGAATGTGATGTTTAGAATTATGTTTGTAGTAAGCAAAAATATATCTGTGAAAGGAAGAGGCTTGAATTGACCAAAAATGGTTTATAGAAAATATTTCTATATAGTTGAGACAAGAAAAATCTTACTCCTGTTAAAGAAGGACCAAAAGAGATGATTGGGTGAGTAAACTGAGAGAGGCAGGGAAGACATTGGAATATTCTCGGACTTTCTTGATGATAAGTATTTATGTTATTTTTTAAAAACTGTTTCATACTTAATCCAATACTTGAATTTTACATAACTCTCTGAATTAAATGAAATTCTTAAATCAGTCTCCAGTTCATACATTTTGGAGACATGGGCTTTCATTTTGTAACAGAACTCATATTGAATTATCAGGTTGAGTCAGTTTTCCAAGAACAAAGGAGCAGTTTGCATTTCTAGAATTTGAGCTGTTTGCTTTATACTTTTGTTGAAATTAATCTGAGATTATGAAAGTTATTTTTCATATACACTGTACATTCTACAGTTTTTGCTCTATGGTGGGTTTGTTTTCTTTCATGTTTGACATTAGTGTTTAATTTCTTTTCTATAAAAAAAAAAATGGAGCAAAGACTCTGCCTTTTTGGAGGCATTTAACAACATTTTATGTCCTAGCTCCAGAATGTTTGGGAATATACCATCCTTGACCATCCTTGACCAAAGTTTACTTTGGGTGGAGTGGGGATCAATCCCTTTTCTAGATGTTTTCTATTTAAAACCAGAAAATGCAATTACTTATGTGTTGCATATAAACCACATTCTAGGTGCCTCTTAGAATGTCGCAGTATTAAAACATAATCCTTTGGAATGGGTCTGAACAATGAAAGGCAGAATATGAATGTGTCTTGGCAGAGTAGATGCAATGTACAGAGGAATGAGACATTTATTCTTGGAGAAGACGACAAGGCTTCCTGGTGTAAAATGTGTATTGAATGGCTAGAAAAGTGGATAGGCAAAAAATTTAGAAGGAAGAGATATTGCATTGGAGAGAGGGTACGAGTGAGAGATTGGAGATTGGAATTTTCAATACGAGTTTAGTAAATGACAAATAATCTGGTGCAGCACTGCCAGGTATGGCCCCGCAACAAAATGAAGTGTATTTGTTAAGATAAAAGTAAAACAGTGTAGGAAAGTTAGGATATTTTTGACATTGTTTGAATTCATAGTTGTGGAATGTCTTAGGTAGATGACTGTAGTTTCATGATTGTTTTTAGAACCTGTCTTTATTGAGTCATAGTTTCTTAGAAGTTGAAGTCACTCTAAAGTTGCTTCTAAATTAGATTGTGGTTATTTAGAGAAATCAGCACTATATGCATTCTTCTGGTCAATGTGATGTTATGATGATGCACTTTGTGAAATCATGTTAAGGATTACTTTTCGGGTCACAGCTAGAAAGCTGTGGGAGGAAAAATACCGACTTTATGTCAGATTGTAAAGAAATGAGCAATTAGAAAAGTGTGCTGCGTTTTTCACTTATGTACTGGGACTTTTTATGGAATGATCCATGTCTTAAGCAGATCGTGGTATGGGAATAAACTTATTTTCTCGGGATAAATGAGTTCCACTTTCAGGAATCTAAGAGCATGTTCTGAGGCATGCTGTCTCCTTCAGTAGTCTATGAGCCCTGCAGAGCAGAGATCATGTCCAATACTTTTACTTCACCATCAAGCAGACGCTTCCATAATTCCACATTTTCAATAAGTGTTTATTGGATTGTACTTTTTAAAGTGTCTGAATTGCAGTCTGAAAAGTTTAAAATCGGTTGTAAACTTGTGGAAGACTATTTAGTCCAAGTCACATAACCTTTCAGAGTTCCGATTTCTTAGTATTAAATGCAGAATTAATACAGCTTTCTAATTTGATGGGGAACTCAATTAACCTATCTCCTAGCAGACAGTTAATAATATTAGTAAATTATTAGTTTCTAGTTTGTCTACAATTATTTTACTGGGTCCAAAATTTAAAAATTTAAATCTAAGCCAGAGAGATAGTATAGAGCATAGGGTATTGCCTTGCATGCGTCCAATTGAGTTTGATCCCTTGAGCCCCATTTAGTCCCCGAGCACTGTCAGGATTGTTCCGAGTTTAGAGCCCAGAATAAACCCTAAGCACTGCCAGGAGTGGCCCCCACAACAAAATTAAATTTGTTCAATGCTAAAATTGAGTGAAATAATAAAATGTCAGTTACTGCGTTTAGTAAGGTATTACATGAGCCTTTTGTTTCAGTTACGTGTATTCTGGTGAACTGAATGTGTTGTTCAGAAATGAATGTGTTGAACTGAGTGAACTGGTGTGTTCCATTGTCTTTTTTTTAACATTGTTACATTATGGTCAGTAAAACTAAAGAAGCACTATTATAGAAGATAGTGAAATTTGTGTTGTGCAGAGGATTAAAACAGTTGATTTTTTTCAGTGTTGTGTAATGTAGATCTTTAGTAGCTTCTGAATTAAAGAATGATACTGTATCTTAAATATTTGAAAATTAATGATGTCTTTATGGAATATTGGTCTCCCTATTAATCAGAATATTTATCAGCTAGAAGACCTCATTCCTTCATTGTTGGAGCTGCAAAATAGCAATGACAACACAAAAAGTCAAGTGACTCAAAGGAAAGCTTAGAAATATTGAGATATTTTTTTTCATTTCCTGAGGTTTTTGCATGTGTCTTACACAACCATTCCTTTAAAACTTAGATCATTTCAAGGAAAAATTAACATTTTAATCGTTAATCAAATGTTTAAGTGTGTTCATTTTATCATTTAGCTAACTGATATTTTGAAAAGAGTTATGCAGTTAGTACTTGATTGGACCAGGATTTAGTTTGAACCAAGGTATGTCTGATTCTGGGGCAGAATTTTCAAGGTCTGTGCAGTTTTCTTTTCTTTCTTTTTATAACTCCATAGAAAAGAGATCGTTTTATTAAGTAATCATTATCTAACATCATAATTCCACAAAATGATTCAGATGCTAGAAAATAATTGATATCTTAATTTTTCGATTACTTAAAAGTTCAGGCATGGGATCTGGGTGGTAATTTTCTTTCTTTTTTTTTTTTGTTTCTGTATTTTCGAACAAAAAATTATTTTGTTTAGTCACCATCCCCTACAGTTAGAAGACTGTTCATGATTGGACTCCAGTCAAACAATGTTCCAACACGCATCCCTCCACTCGTGCACATTTCCCACCACCAATGTGCCCCTTTACTCTCCTGCCACCCACACACATCCCAGCCTGTCTCTATAGCAGGCATCTTCCCTCTTTCTCCCTCTCTTCTCTCTCTCCAATTTGGGCATTATGGTTTGCAATACAGATACTGAGAGGTTACTATTTGTTCAAAAACCGTACTATAAAACCTACGGTGTTAGCACTGGGCTTCTCTGCAAAGTGGTTCAGTTTAGTCTCTGCCCCTAAAGATTTATTAGCTGTTCCTAAGTTAGGACACAATTTCATGACAAAGGGAGTGCAGGTGCAAAGCCTTTGGTGCTTTGTCCTTTTTTTTTTAACAAGTACCAAGAAAGTGACTGGTATAGAGTTTAAGTTTGATAAAGAGTAATTGGATCACATTGAGGTTGGATAATTCTTGCCTAGGGACTGGGGAGGGAACAGGATATTACTGCGGAAACTTTGCTAATGTATGACCTTTCCTGCAGTATGGCAGAAAGATCTTTCTTTCATTCATTGCCTCTTGAAATTCCTGAAAAGGAAAAGCCAACCAAATCTCAAGAATAAGCTTCAAATTTCATACAGGGAAAAACTTTTCCATTTTAATATATAAATAAAATATGGTGGCAGACACAATTGGAAAAAATAAATGGAAGATGAGCTTCTTTAGAAGAAAAATGATAGTAATTATTGTTATTTTTACTGTACAGCTTATTAACCTTATAACCTTAAGAGTCATATTACTTCTCTGAGCCTCTGTTTCGACACTACTAAAATGATAAACAATTCTCCGCTTTGTCGTGAGCATTAAATAGATCCAATTGATAAATACTTACTAAACACTTACTGATTGCTGGTCTCTAGGGACTTCACCATATAGGATATCTATCCCCAGCCCCTGAAGAAGCCGAGGTTTTGGTGAAAATGCAGTGCGAATGGGGCTTGCTCTTTAAACCCTTGTTCTTCCTTGAAAACGTATCTCGCTTGTCCTTATGTCTCTTTTTCACCCTGGAGAAGCCTGTGTTCTCTTTGAACACAAATTCCTCTCTCTATCTCTTCCTTCACATCTTTCTAAGGGAGTTTCCCTCAATAAAAACTACCTTGCTTCACAGGGGGAGGATAGAGAAAGGAAGTACTGTGAGAATGGGATTCAGACTCCCACAACCCAGAGGCCATAACCAAGAGAACGTAGCACTTGGCATGCAATACTCATCCTGGAATATGTCTATTACTTCTGCTTCATTATAAGTTCAAGCCAATTGAAGACAAAGGTGCTGTGATATTTCTCTTGTTATTTTCTCCTTCCTCTGCCCGGCTTTGTCCTTCGGCGCAGTGTTATCTTACTCAGTAGTCATTGCCCTGTGAATCCAGCCCACATCAGAAAACACCAAAATCTTCATGGTACTGTAGTAGGGATGAGAGAGTAATATTTGCTGATGTTGGGGGGGGTTGGGCCTAGCCAATGATCCCTCCCCCGGCATGAATGAGGGATACCTGGATCTTACCCCACTTCATACCTGTGAGAGAGGGAAGGGCTTGGGAAGAAGCATCTGCCTTGCCACTGTAGCAGAATGGAAAAGAAAAACACCAACACAGCGTGGGGTCCTGGAAAACCTTCCATTTTACTGAGCACAGTTTAAGCCATTTATACAATTTTTTGGATGGCTGGTACCCAATTTTTGGGTACTAGCACAAATCACCTAGCATCCTGAGCCATCTCAGCAGATTTAGCATTTGCAAGGTAGCAATCACTGATCTACATATTCTTGTGATAAGAAGAGGATAAGACACATCATGCCTCATCTTAGATGTAAATCATTTGCCTGCCAGTCTCCTGCTGGATAGCACAGCTGTCTTCCACATGGATGTAAACTCTTGAGCATTCTGAAGCTCCACTGCCCTGAGAACAGGGCCCACCTCTGGGCCCTGCCCTCCAGGGCCTGGGGGCGGCGGGTGGGGGTGTGCCTGGCTCCAACACTAGCTGCTTAGAGCCCAACAGCTGAACAGATTTGAATTTAGAAAGAGAAACAATCAAACAAAAAAAATGACTTTAGAGTCCAAATAGGGGAATAGTATCATGAGTTGATGATAACATATACTAGTGGCAAAATGCCTTTGATGTATTTTAGAAGAAAATTGGGACCCAAAGAAAATGTGGTAGTGAGCCTTAAAAAAAAGTACACCTTCCGTTTCTCCCAGAGCTGTTTTACTTGTGTTTCATGGGGAAGCAGTATATTTTCGACAGACACAGATGAGATTCGAGAGAGCTATTTACTTGATCTGCCTACATCACTATGGCTCAGGACAAAGACCCAGGAGAGCCTCCCCCATGCCTGGCCTCTGCCATTGCTCTTGCCTCCCATCCTGCAGCTCTCCACCTTCCATTCTCCTGCACTGTGGAACTGCACCATGTCAGTCTGTATTTCCCAAACATATTCCTTGGTCTAAAACATCCTTCTTCTTTGCTTGACCTGGCTTCATGAAACAAGAGAACCATCTCCCAGCAGAAGTTTTCCTGACTCACTCTGGTTAGAGCTGCCCTTTCATTGCTGTCCTTGCCTTTCATTATTGGTCTTCCACAACTGCTTAATACTGACTTATCTTTATTTCTCTACCACCTCAACAATCAGAACTGGGTTTCTCTCTTTACCTGGAATTTATTAGGTGCTTTGTAATTGTAGCTACTCATGAGGTAGGTTGGGTGTTGATTAGCTTTTTCATAAATGGAGTCCTATGAGATTCCTGTTAACCTCTTATTTATTGAGGGAGTGTTGGATTCAGTACTCCTTGTTCTGAAGACTGGTTTTGACATCATTGTCACTATGCAACCAGAGTTCTGTAACTTTGTGTTGAAAATCTAGAGTATATCTATTTGCATAAATTTTTCCTTATCACCATGACTCACCTGCATTTCCTCAGTAATTCTTTCCATCTCCTTTATGGCATTTGCTCTCTATGCGACACAGTTAACGATGATGCATCACAAAAATAGGACCCTTTAGAGTGTATGTGTCAAATTATAGTTAGATTATTCATTAAACCTCACAACAACTCTAGGACACAGGTATTTTTTGGGGTGTTGGGGTGATCAGCCTGGGGGTAGCAGAAATTTAAGCAGTTGTGTTGAAGTGCCTGGATCTCAGGAAACCCAACATTGAGAATTTACAAATAGACCAAGGGTTCTAGTCTATGAAAGAGACTGTTCTCTTTCCTTGTAGTTAAGGCTATGAAATGGGGTAACAGCCCTGAGCAGGTCAGAAGCACATTATAGCCAATAAATTAGCTACAGACAACCGGGTGTATTGTCAGGCAGTGTTGTAAGATCACCCTGTGGCTTTTTGTAGGAGTGTGGCCTAGAAAATACAGAACTCATTGACATTATTACAGGAGTCTTCATTTCCACAAGAGTGTTATAGTGGTTAATAACCTGAGCTTTGGAATCAGAAATCTAGGTTTTTTCCTTTCCCTCTTACTAAGTGAGAAAGGTAAAAGCAAAGCCACAAATCTTGGCAAAGCCACAAACTTATCTAATCATTCATTTCATTTTAAAATTGGGCCAACCATACCTACTTCATAGACTTGTTTACATGATTTTTTATTGGCTTATATAAAAATACAGGTTTGGGCTCTGGTACATAATAGGCACTTTAATAAAGGAAATTTTTTTGCTCCCTACCCCCAATAAAGGAGAATTTTAAAAACTAATTCAATACTAAGACAGAGAGATAATATGGTGGTAAGGCACTTACCTGGCACACAGCCTCTTTTGGTTCATTCGTCATACCACACTACATGTGAACACAGCCAAGCATGGCCATCCCTGAGCATGGCCAGGAGTAAGACCTAAGAACCACCTGGTACAATCACTACTCACCCACCTAAGAACCACCTGGTACAACCACTACCCACTCCCCCACAAAAAAAAAATATATATATAATTCAGTTCTTCTAAGGGTATGTATTTTAGATACTGGCCTTTTCTTGTGTAGATGGGTGAGACTGAAATATACAAGCTTTTTTTCCGCTGTATAGCCTTCAGAGTGGAGGAGAGGTCATCTCAACACTGAGGGCACCCCACCCTGGAGAGGCATGGATGCAAGCAGAATTGTTGATTGCTGTAGATCATTATGGTAGAGACTGGAACTTCCAGTCTGTGTCTCAAAGTAGTACAGGCTCCATTCTTTTGGAACACAGACCCTCAGAGTCTCAGGCTCTGAGAAGAAAGACACTTGGTAAATGGGCTTTGGAGTCTGGAATATGAGTTCAATTCTTAGTCTGCTGCTTTCTTGTTTAAATTAAACTACTACTTCCAAATGCTCATATTCATAGGTGAAAAGTATTTATGCAAAGTCTCCCACCTTTCTAGGACTGCAAATCAAACTCCTTATGTTCCAAGGTAAAGCAAATAAAAAGCATTAGTTTTAAAATATAGATATAAGTGCTTACATATTTTATTTTCTCTCTTCATTGTGTATACTACTGGTGAATTCTCATCCCAAAGTTCTCTTGTTTTCATTAGCAATGGGTATACCTAAAGTTACTTTTACAAACAAAACCAAGCAAATAAACAAAAATTCTTTCCATTGTTCATGTATTTGGAATCTTGTCTTTTTTGTGCAGAACATTGGATGAATCCCTAAACATTTTCTTCCTCTATGTTTAGTGATTTCAGTACTTTGATTCTCTGGGAATTTATTTGATCCCCTTGGCTACTAGTTTCACATTTGTTTTGATCTTGATGGTTGTATTATCTAAAATAAGCATGCAAGGAAAGTAGAGAAAGGACTTAAGAAAAGAATTTTAAAATATACAATCTTCTGTTCCTCATATGGTTTCCTGAGCACATTGAAGAGTCTGGAGAGGAGAGGTGGGTGTTGGCTTAAGAAGAAATCTCCAGGTCTCCATGGGCAAACTCTCCTAGCCACCCACCTCTGATCACTGATTTCTTTTGTCAGCTTGGTTGAATTTTTTTCTGGGTCTGCATGCTAAGAACAAGAAGTCAACCAAAACTCAGACCATCATCTCAAAATGTTCCCAGTCAGTGAAGAGACAGGCAAGTGAGCAACTGTGGGATGGGAAATGCCTGAACATGGTGGGGAGAGGGAGGTATTTGAGGTTATAGAGGTCAGGGAGGCCAATTCTGACTGAGTTTTAAAAAAAATAACAGGGTTCATTGGTGATGGAAGAAACATTTCAGTAGAGGAAAGAGGAATACTGTTGGAACAGTATTTATTTATTTATTTATTTATTTTGCTTTTTTGGGTCACACCCGGCAATGCTCAGGGATTACTCCTGGCTCTGCACTCAGGAATCACTCCTGGCGGTGCTCGGGGGACCATATGGGATGCCGGGATCAAACCCCCTGCCGGCATGGGCTGGCCACGTGCAAGGCAAATGCCCTACCCGCTGGGCTATCGCTCCGGCCCCCAAAAACTCATTTTTTTTAAAAAATGATAATAAAAAATACAACGCTGCTCATACTAAGGTCTACGAGTTGTTGAAGCAAAATACTGAGATTCTCCCATTGACTGACTTTTTGCTTATGTGGCTTATAGAAATTCTTATAGATAGAAATATTGTGTGGGGTTCTTTACCTCTTGACTTTCGCCACATAAGGAACCAAAATGAAAATGAAGTAAGAGTTTAGACCTGCAACAGATGATCAGAGGTGGAGGAAAGTAAGAATTGAAAGAACAGAGCCTATAAAAATGGAAAATGAAAGGCCCCTGGTATATTCCTGGCTTAGTCTTTGGGGGCAGTTTGAAAGAAGTTGAGGAAACCAATATGAGGAAATTAGAGCTTTAGAAGACAAAAGTGTTCCTATTTTTGAATTGATATTGAAATGGAGAGATCTGAGAGAGGCTTATGATGGGGAAAATGATGGAGAACCAAATAAGTAAAGCGGATGTAGCTATGGAGATCAGATGAGGACCTAGGAAGTCATCCGTGTATACAGTTTTTCTGCCATCAAAACCAGACCCAGAGCTTTCTGCCAGTCTCTGGGATTATAACAAATCAGTTATGGTCCTTGTCTTCAAGATGCAGAGTTTAGTGAAGGAGAAAGGCAAGAGACAGGAGATGAAAGGACAGAGGACAGAGACAGGAGATGAAATGAGTGCTGAGGAAGGGAACATTAGGCCTGATGCTGAGAGGTGGAGGCTTTCCAGGCCAAAAAGGAGGTTTGTCCTAGGAGTGACACTGGAGAGAACACGAGGTGATCTGGTTTGTCATTGCAAATGGGCATATCCCAAAGTGTTGTGGAGCTGAAAAATACTAAAAGAGAAAGATGAAACCAGTGTTGGGTAAAGCTTTGCTCTAATGATAGTTTTGTGCCTTCTATGTTATCATTTGGTTTGTTATCACTTTGTTGTTTTGTTTTCGGACCATACTGGCAGTGTTCAGGGTTTACTCCTGGCAATCTGCTCAGAAATCATTCCTGGCAGACTAGGGGAATCATATGGGAAGCTAGAGATCAAATGCAGGTCTGCCCATGCAGGGCAAATGACTTACCTGCTGTACTATAAATTCCAGTCCCAGGTTTGTTATCACTTTGGATCTTCGGTTTGCTCTTCATTGGTTCACCCATAAATGCAAACGTATTGGCGGGGTCGCACATCTCTCAGTATCCTCATGATGATAAAATGGAGCAATGGGTATGAAGGTGCTTAAAAAATCCCTTGAGTCTACTATGTGTTTTAATGAATTCTTACCTGTGGCTCTCTAAGGGTTAGTCTCATTTCTGCAGAGATACAAAACACTTGCATGTTTTCTCTGTTATTCCTGCCACACCTTTCTCACAGTACCATGGAAAGTCCTCTTGAAATCCACATAATCAATGTAGCTGTTCCTTGAAGGTCACAGGTAGGAAGGAGCAATCTAAGGAGGGAGGGAGAACCAAGATCAGTCCCTGTTCTTGCACCTGGGCAGGTCCAAGTGCAAAACCAGAAATGCCTTTAGCTATAAGTTTACAGAGTGATACATTACTGTAGCAGTTTCCAGAAATTTTCCATGAAAACAAGAGGGTTTTCCTTTTGGCAAGCCAATACCCTAATGATTGTGCTTATTACATTGAGGTATCTGATTTTAACCCAAAGTGAAGTGTTTTTTAAAGGCAAAGCACATCAGAAATTGTATGTTTAAAATGTTACTTTTATTATACTTTTTTTTAGAATTCATTTAATCCCTCCCACTCTTTGCTCTGTATTTTCCTGACTAGAATTTTTGTGTGAACTTATTAATGTTTGTAAAACATTCAGAAAATGAAGAAAATAGCTATAAATGTGAGTGATGTATAGTAATGTTTTTAAGTTGTTCTTATTTAGAAATTAAATTCCAAAGATAAATCTTAACCAGCTTTTTAATTAGCCAACTTTGCCACTTGCAACACATGTTAGGGGACACATAGTTTCCAAATGTTACATTTTGGACAAAGGGAATAAACATGTATAAGTTTGTACTGTGTTCTGAATTCTGAGCCAGATGCCTTAAATTTACTATATTTAATCTCATGGAAACCCTGCAAGGCAGATAGAATTGTTCACATTTTTCAGATGAGTAAATTTAAATTGCACCTCAGAGAGTCTTTAAGTGGCTATACCAAGGTCAAGGCTGGAGCAGGCTTTCAAACCTAGATTAGATCAATGTCAGACTTCACCTTCTTTCCATTACACCAGACAGAATTTTGAAATACGATCTCTTCTCTAACTTCTATGATTTGGTATTCTGTTTGGTAAATTTACTTGGTAGTATTTGTCCACTAATAACAGATACACAACTGAAAGTCACTTTAATCAGGTTAGATTATTTGCTTTATTTGGCTGAGTTGTGTTTTTAGTGTCAGGAGCTCTTTCTTTAGACTGGTATTTTTGATAAAGGCACAAAATTTGTTTCCAGACTGTCTGGGAAACGCCGCCAGGGTCCCCGACAGTGTCAGGACAGGGGTTTTCTTCTACCTCCGAGGACGCCGGGAGAACAGGTGAAAACTCACGAGTCGGCGGCGCCAGTTCCAAAAAGGTTTTTCATAGTACAAAAGCTCTTCCACAGCACTCCAATATAATGAACAAACTCTAGCTCTGGTCCGAACTTAGACCATACAAAAGAGCCTAAGTCTCCCACCAAAGAGAGAGGATCTCACCCGAGCTGAGTCCTGTCCAGAAGGAGCAAAAAGCCAAAGAGCAAAAAGCCAAAAGCAAAAGGCCGAGGAGCCAAAAGCCACAGGAGCCAAAAAGCTGAAAGCTAAAAGGCCCAAAAGGTGAAAAGTAAAGGGGCCTCAAGTCAGCCCCTTATATACACCAAAGTAATCCAAGGGTCATGTCAACAAAGAACTCTAAACAGAGTGTAGTGCCACACCCTATTGCAGGTATAAACAAAGGTTATGCCAAGGTCTAATACTTTCTACCAAGATTATCTCTTATGTAAAACACTGGAGAGAGGGGGCTGGTATAAAGTAATACATATTAATTTCATGAACTTCATGTAATCTAGATGGTACCCACAGGGTCCTTCTTATTATTATCTGCACCAGGGTGATTCTGAGTATCTTGTTCTCGTGTACTGAAACGGTCACACTCGCCTGCTTAGAGCAAACTAGTATGATCCTTCCTATAGTCTTCCTATAGTCTCAGAGTAGCCAGGGTGGTAGTCTCCTGGTAAATTCTAACTGTCCCACGCTGGGTGCAGTGGGTATAAAGAGGAGCTGTGCCCAATCTAGAAAACATAGAAGTCTTAGTAGATGTATAAGTCAGAAGTTATTCAATTAAGGTGACTTCTGTAACTACCACACCCTCTAGCAGTGTTTACATAGAAGAGAAGTCTCATTAGAATGAACCCTGACTTAAGTAGATTAAGCTGGGAGTGGGCAAAACAACAAAACTCCCAGAATAGCTAAACCTGTCCTCCAACACCAGACTTCAGTTCAAGAACTAATTCAGCCTGAGCGGCAGTAGCCACTGCTCCAAAGCTTTATTTCTTCATCATCTATAGGGTGACTTTATTTCTTCAAGTCTCCATTTCCTCAACATAAAGGAGTGAAATAACAGTTACATGTTTTTTTTTAAGTTGTGGAAGAATTAAGAGAATTAATGTACATAAATATACCTGTCATTATTACATTCTTTTTATTGGTAATTTTGAAAAATGTTAATGGATAGTTGCTTGCCTAGTCTTTCCCCTTCCCCCTTCCCTCCTTCTTGTCCCCTTCCCTCTTTGTCCCCCTTCCCAACCCTTCCCTTTCTATTGAGGGGGGTGTCACCTGCTGTGCTCAGCCCTAATACCTGGCTTTGTGCTCAGGAGTCACTCCAGGGGTGTTTGGGGGTCAAAGAGGCATCTGCCACAGGCACTACCTCTCCAGCTGTTTGTTTAATCGGTTTTTCTTGTACCAAGGATCAAACCCAAGGTCTTGTGCGTGAAAGGCATGAGCTCTACCACTGTGCCACATCTCTAGCCCCTCTATATATTTGCTTGTATAGTAGAAAGCATTTATAAATCAGCATTGTAAGAGGATCTCCTCTGGAGGTAGGGTGTCACCCAGCCCTGCTCAGAGCCTATTCCTAGCTCTGTGCTATTAGATCACTCCTGGTGATGCTCAGGGATATGCAGTGTAGGAATCAAGCTCCTCTAGGCTGCATGCAGATTAAGTGCCCTACCCTATGTACTATTCCTTGCTCCAACAGGATCACCTTTTACTGACCATGTGCTGGACAGGGACTCTGCTAGGCATTTTATATGTACTTTTCTATTACCACATTTCTGATAATTTCTTATTAAATGATTTATTTACATTTTTGTGGAAAGGTGCTCCTTTTCCTCTCCTTATATCTCTGGCATTTAACATAATGGTTTCTGGCTCATCAAAGAAGCTCATTAATGTTAAGGAAGTTAGCTTGGCTTTGCTCCTTTTAACACTGCTCTTCAAGCCAGCAGCTGTGGGGAGGCGGCTGTTCAAATCAGCACTATATTATCATTGTTAAATTGTGAATTATACAAATTGTAAAGCAATATATTATCAATATTAATTTTGAATTATAATAAACTTTAAAATTTACCTGTAACTAAATTGCCTTGCATTTGACAAAAGTTTGTTCTGAATCGTTTAATCCTTTTATTGTTTTAAAAAGATAATATCAAGTCAGAAAGATCATACAGAAGGCAGGATACTTGCTTTGCATGGCTTACCCAGATTTGACCCAGGAGGGATCCCTGAAAGCAGAGCCAGAAATATGTCCTGAACACTGCCAGGTGTGGACCAAACACAGAAGTATCTATCTGGGATAAACATATTTTATCAAGAGGATAGACTTTTTCTAAGCAAATTTACTTTGTATCTGTAATTTCAAATGTCATGGTTATTTTCTTCAGAAAGTACACTCTTTTCAATATTTTAGTGTATATACATATATCATATATAACTTATTCTTAGGAATACATTATATTAATTTTAAAGCACCTTATCTAGAAATTACATAGTATAGTGTAAAGTTAGTAATTTTGAAACGTTATCATATGTAAAGAAGTCTTATTTCTAAATATTTTAAATACCTTTTTGACACTTATTGATTAGTGAGGCTTCAAAAGCATATTTTGAATAAAACGAAGGATTATAAACAGGCATATGAAATTACTTAGTACCTGCTTAAACCCAAGCTTCTCAGTTATTATTAAACAAATTAAAAACAAATCATATATTTTTTAAAAGTGAAACAATGGAGAAAGTTTCAGTTAAGGAAAATTAAATGAATAAGAACAAATTCATAGGTAACTTCTGAGTTTAAGATGTTTTCAGTGAGGCCCCTGCTCTTTGCACAGCACATGAAGAGGATTTCCACTAAATTACCATATACAGTCCATAAAAATAAAGCAAACCTGTCACATAAGGGCACAGTTATATTAGTGGTTCATTGTCATAAAACAGTGTTTTCCTCCCAGCAGGCAGAATTTTTTGATACTTGGTATATGTGATTTCTCTTTTGCCTCTCCACTTTGCCTCTTGTTCATGAGATTTTTCTTATATAAATATGTATTAGAAGAATCTCCTACATAGGCAAGAAAGAGAGGAGCTTAAAAAAGGATGACATGGAATTCTGCTTGACAGTGTCATACATTCACAAGACGTCCTTGAAGATAGAGCACAGAACAGAGATCAGGGAAATTTTGGCAGCTGCAGTTGGGAAAATAAATGGCTGTTGTGTGATTGGGCAGATCCTGAAAGCAGGCTCCTGCTCAAACCATGTAATTAAGAAAAGTGGGAGCTTTTGTCCAAGTGCAGAATGTTCATAATATCAGAGTTTGTCAGCAGGAGCTTTTAGAACGGATCAGTACTTTTCAGTTCCTGATCCAGGGAATGGTTTCCTTATAAATCATCTATTCTTGCTGTCCTTTTGAAGGTTGCTGCCAGGTGATAAGACAGACTTAGACTGTAACCTTACTAATATACAGTGATTTAGGTGAAGGGGAGACCCAACTAGAGAGTGCTTCAAGGAATGTGATTTTTATTCATTTGAGTTCCCATGTGTCCTCAAATAGAACAAATGAAGTATGGCCTAGGAAACATCCTATTCCCTAGCACTGCTCCAGGACGGAGACAGAATCATCTTACTACCATGACTCTAAACCTGGTTTGAAACATTTGACATTTTCTTTCTTTATTTAAAGGTGTTCCTTTTAAATTATAAAAGTGCTGATTTTCCTAATAAAAAAAACTTGGAAAAGAAAGATGAGTCAAGTATAGCAATCATTATGATTCTGTTATTTATTGTTATCTTTTAATTCCCTCTTACTCTGTACATGTTTATACAATGGAGACTTTTTTGTGGCAACGTTTTCCCCTATACTGATCATATACATTTTCTAATGTTAGGAACACCCTTTGTAAAGATAATTTAATGGTTGCTGAATATTGTATCATAGAATCATATAGCAACTCATTTAATTATATTCCTCGTTGAGCCGTTAAGTTGTTTCTATATCTTACTCTTCTAAATACACTTCTCTTTATATGTCGTATTGGACATACATTTGGTCTATAGAATTTTGGATTCTATTCTGAGCTTCAGAATGGATCATTGAATCAAAGAAGATAAACTTCAGGTAGTTTGTGCCAGGAGATTTGTACTGCCACCAATAATGATGAGAGAAGTGATTTCATTGTACCTTAAAGCTTGGCAGGTATAGACTTTGACTTTCTGTACTATCTGTAGACATGATGCCAACAAATATTTCAGGCACTGATTTAGTAAAGAATCAGTTACTAAATCAGTGTTATCATAATTATCTGTTTTCTCATAGACTGGATAGAATAAATGGTAGTGAGGAAAGAAAGTTCTACTGGGTCATGAAGTCATTTTTATTCCAAAATACACAATCAAAGAAGGGAATTCAGCAAAGGAGGGAATATATAATAAAAATTTCAAGTGTGATTATAATATGAAATTGAGTGAATTGTCCAACAGAGGTATTGACCATGGCTACTGATACTGCCAGTGAGATGCTGGGAAGCATTTTAGTTCATCCACTACTTTTAGCTTTAGAATACCCAAGTAAGTTCTTTTCATTGCACAATTGGAAGTTGTGTTGACATTATTCAATCCCTCGTGATAAAAAGGATGCTCTGTGTAGATTTTTGCAATTATTAATCCTTCATGTCTTCCCTGTCACTATCTCAGGTGTGCTAAGAAAAAAAATTATTTTCAAAATCAAAGAATATTTTAATGAACATGCCTAAATATTTAAAGAGTGTATATAAAACTTAAATTCATATGTGACTCAGTACTGTACATCATGATATAGAACCAATGTAATAATTGGGGTTTTTTTGGGGAGGGGGTTAATGATTTATTTTAAACAAAATGATTTACAAATTACAAGCTTTTTCACAATACAGTTGCTGGAAAGATTCAGCATTCAGCACCAATCCCACCACCAGTGTGCCCCCCCACCACCACCAGAGACCTGCATTTCCCTCCTACCTTCCACCCCCTCCCGATACCTGCTCACTTAGCCAGCATCAATTATGTTGATCCTTACAGCTCATATAAGGGAACAGTAATGATAAGGTCATGCCTTTTTTTTCTAGGCAGATGTGTGGGAGTCTGGCCAGTTTCTGATCTTGGATTCACTTTCTCAGTTTCCAGAACACAGTGGTTTTCTACTGACAATCCCAGACACACTATCACTACAGCTACTGACAACACTTATTTCACATTTATCTCAATGTCTATTTGAGTTTTTCCTATTCATACACTGAACAATTCATTCTATATTGCTTGTTGGAGCTAATTCTCTAAATACAGTCGATGAACCTGGTGTTAGACAAAAGTCAATGGAGATCCTCAAATCTCCATTGTGCCATTTGAGTCCACTGTATAGGAAATTACTGAGGTGGTTCCCCAGACTACACCTTGTGCCCACACTTCATTTTTAGAAAATGTGATGGGATACCAGTTAGATGAATATACTAGGTTTTGAGATAATACACAGTCGCTCTGCGCCTGCCATGGTAGGTACATGGGGGACACCCCCACCCCCATGTACAGTCCCAATGGTTTGCAGTTCTGGCCGGGCCCACCAGGTCTTGCTGGAGGGCATTGAGTTGGGGCAGGCACCCCAGCTTCAGCACCCCAGGAAACCTGATGGATTCGATCACCACGTCTTGCATACCTGGGCTTGAACTGGACTATTCTGGTAGGTGTGTCTCTGCCGAGCTGTGAAGCCCGGACCTTGAAAGTGGCTGCGATTATGATGCTTTTAGGTTTTCTGGCCTCTGGGGTCTGACCAGGAGGCATAGGGAGCCCGGCCCTGCTCCCCTTCCAGGATCCCTCATCAGCCTAGCACAGGCTGAGTGGGCAGCCACAATTTGTTTTTTATGAATGAATCTCAATGAGTTCGCATGTCTTTTTTTTATAGTTTCTAAATTTTTTATTCAATTCGATTTCATTGAATTTTATATTGTTAACTCTATATTTTCATATATTTTTCTCCTTTTTTTAACTGAATCACCATGAGATACAGTTACAAAGTTGCTCATGATTGCGTTTCAGTCATATCATGTTCCAACACCCATCCCTCCACCAGAATATACTTTCTACCAATGTCCCTAGATTTGCCCCGCCACCACCACCCTCAAGCCTGCCTCTATGACAGGCACTTTTCCTTTTCTCTCTCTCTCTCTCTCTCTCTCTCTCTCTCTCTCTCTCTCTCTCTCTCTCTCTCTCTCTGTCTCTTTCAATTTCTCCTTTTTAGCATTATGGTTTGCAGTACAACTACTGAGAGGTTACCGCACACAGTTCTTATCTAGAGTGAACATTTCCAACTATCATTGTCATAGTGGTCCCTTCTCTATGCCAACTGCCTTCTCCAAGCTTCCAACAGTGGACCAACCCTCCTTAGGTATTAGTCTCATATTATGTTTTTATAATATCCCACAAATGAGTGCATTCATTCTCTATCTGTGCCTCTCTCTTTCTGATTCATTTCACTCAGCATTTGCATGTAGTCTTAAATACTAGGTAGGTACTTATAATACACAATGCTAAAATGTTTACATGGATTGTGCCATTAACTGTTGTTTAGATCTAATCAAAAAAGTATGTCCGATTAAACCAGTCTCTGGAAAGTTTTACTAACGGTTCATTTTTTAGTGTTCTTTGGAAGATAAAGGTAACATATTTACCATCCCACTTCTCATTTCAACAGAATCACTTGAATCACTTGAATCCCGTTATTCATCGATTTGCTTGAGCGGGCACCAGTAACATTTCCATTGGACCCTATCACGTGCCAATGTAGCCCAATGGCATCTGGTTGATTCAGGATAATGAAGAGCCTCAAACCGTTCCTTCAGGGTCTTTACAAGGAAGTCTGACCATTTCAACAGAGCCATAGATTATTATTAGGCATGTAGGTTGTTTTGTTCACATTAAATACTTTGAGTTTGGAGGTCTTATATATAAGTATGGAAAATAAATTACTTGCCAATTGATTATTATTAGAGGGAATATTTTTGTTGGAAGTCCTAGAATTTGCCTCCGATATTATATTAGTAATTTTTTTAAGATCTGTTTTTCAAAAATGCCTTTAATAAGGAAAGCTTGCTGAAAGTTTTCTATTGTATTCATTCATTTGCCGTTTAAGAAAAGAGGATTGAATTGGGGTGGAGGTAGAGGTGAAGGAAGGATTTCCTTGACTTCCTAATGGCCTGGATGGCTAAACCATCTCTCATATCTGAAGAGTTTGCTATAGGTTTGTTAGAACCAAATAGTCAGGGGCCAGGGAGATGATTCAGTGGCTGAGCTCATACTTTGCATGTGAGATTGACCAGTTTGATCCCTGGTGCTGCATGGTCCTCTGAGCACCACCATGAATGACCTCAAGGCACCAAGTGGTGAATAGTTGTTGAGTGCAGCTTAGTGTAACACAAAAACAGAACAAACTAGTTTTACCAGGGAGGCACACTAAGAAATTGTTTTACCACAAAATGAAGCCTTTTTAAAGATGTAAATGATGCTGGTTTTTTATTTAGGAGAAATGTGTGTGATGTATCTAAGGAAAAGATTAAAAACTTGGATTTCTGTAAACTTGGGAATAATGCCTAGATAAGTTAATTTTTGATGATGCTTTCCGGGCCCACAGTGGCCTGCTATTTTAAGTTTTAGTGCCTTGTGTTCTCTCCTGTGGCTGCTGGATTTTAAAAGCACTGATACTGCCACTGCACATTCTTAAGGCCTGACTGGTATTCATCCAGCAAGGATGATGCTGTTTTAACAGAAAGAATGCCTCAAGTTTACCTACTTCTTACAAATAGTCATTTATTTATTTAGGCCTCAAACAGGACTGTCAGTTCAATATCAGAATAGCATAGGATTAGTCTATATTTAATTTATGTGTGCTTGATGAGAAGGGGGAGTCATTAGGGAAATTCTGAACAGAAGTAACTTGAAAGAAAGGGGTGTGTGCAGTTAATTTTAATTGTTTTCCTGCCCTTCTCTTCCATCCTCCTACTTCATCTCCTCTAAGGGCAGGGACCAAAATATTTTTGTTTCTCCAACTCCTAGTGCCTTGTTCTATAATAAATAGCATTCAGTAAGCTTGCATTGAATTGAATACACTTGCTTTAAGGATATGCTGAGAATTTATTACTACATAACTTCCTAGAGTAAATAGGTCTTTCAGGTTATTTTGTGCATCTGCCCAAAGGTATTATTAAACTGCCAGCATGTTTTCCCCAGTTTAGAATTAAATATTTTTTCAAGAGTTTTCTAGTTACCTTCCAGCAAAATCTACAGAAACTTGCTACAAATGATTTTGAAGGACTTTGAGCCCATTGATCTTTGTGATCAGAGCAAATCATCTGGGGTGGGGGTGGAAGGGCATATTCTTTAATTCCCTTTTCCTAGTGTGATTGGCTGATCAATCTTGTGTCCCATCAATGACATGTCTCTTCCACTATTGAATCAAACCCAGAAAAACATTGCATAAAACCTGATGAGACTGAATTAAATTCTCTTGGATAAGGCAGAGGAAGCGTATGGATTTTGTGATGAAGGAAGAAATTTTAAAGAAATTTGAAGTTAGGGGTTCTAAAGACATTTTTAGTATCTTTCAAGGAGCAAAAAGAGAAGTGAAGAATTATTCCTAAAAATAATGCCTGTCTTCAGGAACACTGAGCCTGCTGTGTAATTTTCTAACTTTGGGGATTTGTTTTTCAGACTTTTGCAAGGTGGGTGAGACACAATCATCTGGGCTCTTCCACTAGTCTAACGTACCTCATGACAGAATTTTATAAGGGTTAAGTGGGAAATGCCTACAAAGAGAATTAGAACTTTTTTTGTACTATGAATAATTTAGATCAATTTCTTTAATGGTTCAATTCAGAGACTGCCCTTAGTAAACATCATTCTTCATACTCATGGGAGTGCTTATTCTATTACATAAGGGTTAGTTAGCCTTTATACATAAATTTTCAAAAGTCTTTTCAACATGGTAAAATTCATCACTTGTAGATACTTTAAAATAATGGCCAGGTAGATATACACACCTGAGACATGTTTGCAGTCAGTACATTCCTTTCACATCTTGCTAGGTACTAAGAATGTTCACACTCTGAAGGCACTGAGAACAGAGAGGAGAATAATTGGAAAAGAAACATCATGTTTCTATAAACTCCTTAGGTTATTTTTATTCTTTTACCTCAATTGAGCATAAGGCCATGCTTTCATTGGAAAACCAGAACTTGCAGCCAGACAGATAGTACAGCAGGGAGGGCGTTTGCCTTGCACATAGTCGACTGAGTTTGATCCCCAGCATCCCATATGGTCCCCAGCATAGCCAGGACAAATTTCTGAGTGCAGAGCCAGGAGTAAGCCTCAAGATTGTTGGGTGTGACCCAAGAAGTAAAAAAAAAAGTGAATAAATAAAAAGAAAAGAAAACTGGAACTTGAGTGCTGCCAGTTGTTCCCTGGTGGGAGAGTAAGGGCCTTGCTCTGAGCTCTTAGATGATGGATACCAGTAGTGAGTTCTTCAGCCTGACAGGTTCCCATAACTGAAAGAGGAAACTTTTATCCTGAAATCATGATATGTAAACACATTCACATTATGATATTTAAAATAATTTATTGGGGCCGGAGCGATAGCCCAGCGGGTAGGGCGTTTGCCTTGCAGCGGCCGGCCCATGCCGGCCAGGGTTCGATCCCCGGCATCCCATATGGTCCCCGAGCACCGCCAGGAGTGGTTCCTGATTGCAGAGCCAGGAGTAACCCCTGAGCATCGCCGGGTGTGACCCAAAAAAGAAAAAAAAATAAAATAAAATAAAACAAAATAAAATAATTTATTCTGATTACTGTGTTTATCAGCTCTTCTTCTGCTGGGTGTTCTGACAAAATGGGAGTCAGATGTGGAAAATGGCAGCCCTCATGGAGTGGGGGGTCATCTGGCTTCTTGTGAGGCTCCAGCATGCACTTAGACCCCATACCTAGCATGCACTTGAACAATCACAGCCTGGCTCATCGAGACCCACCCTGCAGCAGTCTTTTACAAGTCCGGCCCAAGTATGCTGATCCAGAGACTCACAGACATGAGGCATAGCTGATACCGGCTCTCCCTGTGCCCAGCTGCTCACAAGGCGCCGGGAGGGATGGCGGGTCCTGCCCTGGCCCGCCACCCCAGCAGAGCCTCACAAGAAGCCAGACGACCCCCTACTCCATGAGGACTGCCATTTTCCACATCCAGATTCCCTCTTGTCAGAACTCCACCCAGCAGAAAAGCTGATCACAGCCTAGCTCATCAATAAATGCTGGAGATCAGAGGTGACAAAAGAGTATGCCACCTGCACGGCAGAGCCTGGCAAACTACCCGTGTCGTATTTGATATGCCAAATACCAGTAACAATTATAGACCTCATTCCCATGACCTGATGGAATGGTTTGAGGTTCTTTATGTTCCTAGAGCAAGCAGATGCCTTTGGGCTCTACTAGCATGAGATAGGACATATGGAGATGTTCTTGGTACCCGCTCGAGCAAATCAATGATGAACGGGAAGACAAGTGACAAGTGATACTGTATTTATGGAAAACACTGGAGCCCAGACAGCCTATAGTATGACTGAGAGAATTGGTGAAGGGGCCATGGTAAAGCTCTGCTGTAGCTTTCATGGGGTCTGGACAGTGACTCTGTGCTCATGTGCAAGGAGAAGGATCAGCATTAAAACACTAGGCTGACTTCTTGCCCCAAACTTTAGCAAATGAAACCCTGCAGATGGAAAATGTCTGTGAGCTGATTGAAACATTTTTTACAATAGTATTAATACATGGACAGGACTTCGCTTACTTTCTGAATATGCTGGCTCTCTTCTGATACAGGGCCCCTTTGGCAATAAGTATTGGTTGGTTTGGTTAATGAATGAATGAGCTCTGAGGGCAAGAAAGTAAACAAAAAGAGTGATTGAAAGTTAGGAAAATGTTGATGTTTTGTTAAATGCTTATTAACTTTTTTCTTGTCTAACTCCCAACCTAGGTACTTAATTTCTCCCTGTTTTCTTCTCCATATACTGTTATCATTTATGTCCAACATTTGTGGCATGCAGAACTGACTGTCCCTTATATAGCACCTCATTTGGCCTTCACAGTTTTGTGAAGAAAGGTACCACCACCATTCTCTATATTTTAAGTTTTTAATTGAATCAATGTGAATTACTAAATTATTTATGACTGCGCTTCAAGCACACAATGTTCCAACACCAATTCCTTCACTAATGTCAACTTCTCTCCACCAATGTCCCATTTCCCAGGTGACCCCACTACCCCAACCCTACCACACACACACACACACACACACACACACACACACACACAGCCTGTCAAAGACATCAAAAACATGATCCAGCAGCTCTACCCACTTCTTGATTACTACTTTCAATAAAAAGAGAGGAAAGCATGGACAAGTCCAGTGAAGCAACAGTAACTAAATGTTCCAGTGTGCTTTACTAAACAGTT
The DNA here is from genome assembly GCA_021461705.1 of Cryptotis parvus. NCBI lineage: Eukaryota > Metazoa > Chordata > Mammalia > Eulipotyphla > Soricidae > Cryptotis > Cryptotis parvus. The sequence goes on along the minus strand of JAJIBD010000691.1, from coordinate 93,229 downwards.
CTTCCTTCCCCACCTTATATTGGGAGTGTGGTGAAGAGATGAGCCAGAAAGTCGGGGTGGAGTAGGGATGTTCTAAACTTTCCTATTCAAAAATGAAGTATCAGTTCTAGGGGCCAGAGCGATCACTTGATCACTTGACATCCTGTTATTCATCGATTTGCTCAATCGGGTACCAGTAACATTTCCATTTGACCCTAACATGTGCCAGTGTAGCCCAATGGCATCTGCTTGCTTCAGGAATATGAAGAGCCTCAAACCATTTGTTCAGGGTCTTGAAGAAGTCTGACCATCTTGTAGGTGGGCAGCCATGTAATCTTTTGACATCCCATGGGATCCAGTCGGTAATGGCTCTAGACCAGCGGTCGTCTCCAAATCACATTACATGTCCAGCCCATCTGGATTTGGTTAATTTGATTTTCGATGCCTTGGCAAGCGAGACAGCGTCCCTGATTCTGGAATAGCAACGGAGGTCAGAACTCCGGTTCCTTCTCTCACATGAGTGAGGCGTGATATTCCAAGCATAGCTCTTTCGATTCCTCTTTGGGAGACCCGAATAGCGTTCTCATCCTGCTTTCGTAGGGCCCAGGTCTCTGAGGCATATGTTAATGCAGGGAGAACAGTGGAGTCAAAGAGATGTGCCCAGAGCTGGAGGTTCTTTGTCTATTTTGCTATTTCTTCAATGCTTTTGAAGGCATTCCATGCCGCTCTCTTCCTCCTGCGCAGCTCAGGTTTTAGGTCGTTCATCATGTTGACTTCTCGACCTAGGTACACACAACTGCTGCATTCAGAGATGTTTGTTCCATTGAGAGTGAATGGGGCATCTGGAACTAGTTCATTTCTCATAAACATAGTTTTGTTGAGATTCAGCTGTAGACCTATCTTTCCACATTCTCGGTCGAAGTCAGCCAGCATTTGTGCCGCTTGGCTAATGTTTGGTGTTATTAGAATGATGTCATCAGCGAAGCGGAGGTGGTGTAGTTGCCGACCATCTATCTTCATTCCCATTCCTTCCCATTCTAATTGTCGCATGATGTTTTCGAGGGTGGCGCTGAAGTGTTTTGGTGAAATGGTATCACCCTAGCCAGAGCGATAGGACCAAAAATGACAGAATCAATCTCATTCTGTCATTCTGTCTAAATCAGAAAAATTAGTTGGGGACTTTAGTCTAGAGACAGTGGATTGACTTCAGTGTATATAAAGTGCTGAGTTTTTCTTGGGGGAAAGGACTCAGACATTCAGCATTCAACTTTTCTCTAGGGGATCATGTCAACCAAATGTTCCGCCCTCCTGGATTGAATACCTTCTAAACTCTGCATGTGAAATAATACCTAAATGTATGCCTGGCATATATTTTAAGTACTTAATAAGTGTCTGTCCTTTATTGCAATATGTGAAATGGAAATTGTATTAATATTTTATTGACTTCTACTTCACAGGCATCTGGGGAATTGTTCAATCTGAAAGACTCATTTTTTCAAAAGTCATTTATCCAGAATCTACCAATTTTTTAGGTCATGTGCTACACACAGGAAATTCTATAATCAACAAAATACAGTTGGTCTCTGTGAAGTTTAAAGTTACCATTTTAAATGAACTGTAAAGTGCTATAGTCAGGAAAAAATAGGACAGTAGACATGTCTTCCCACCTCCATAAAGTGCATTTCTGTGTTATAAACACCCCTTAGTCCCAGAGGAGAGGTAAATCATCCATATGACTGTGACTACATTGTCACAAGAGCAACCCGGTGAGATGGTTTAATCACCTGGGCCTAAATTCCATCTGTCTCTAACTAGTAGCATGACCTTGGGCAAGTCATTTCCCTGTTGTTGTCGTCTCATTTCCTCATCATTAAAATTAAAGGGTTCTGGGGCCGGAGCGATAGCCCAGTGGGTAAGGCATTTATTTGCCTTGCACTCGGCCGGCCTGTGCTGACTGGGTTCGATCCCGGCATCCCATATGGTCCCCGAGTACCACCAGGAGTAATTTCTGAGTGCAGAGCCAGGAGTAACCCCTGAGTGTCTCTGGGTGTGACTCAAAAAAAGCATAAATAAATAAATAAATAAATAAATAAATAAATAAATAAATAAATAAATAAATAAATAATAAGAATAAAATTAAGGGTTGTGCTGTGTGCTTCTGATTTTCTCTGAAATCTGTCAAGTAGCCTTAGTAAAGGCCATCTTCTGTCTTCATCGTTTCTATTTCTGTATTTCTGCCCTGCCGAGTACTGCTATGACAGTGCCTGGAGACTCAGGATCTCTCCCCCTCCCGTTCCTCACCTCTCCCCACCCCTTGTTTAAAGTATGTCGATTTAGCCAAATCAGAAATAGAAATGTTTTTTTTTAGTCTGTCGTGTCAAGGAAGTAAAATAACAAACTTCATTGAACAATAGCAAAATACATGATTGACAGATGATTGGGGCATTTGGAGGGACCCAGGATAGTGGAGATCGGCATGCAGTGAATAAGCAGAGGAGTTTGGTTTTTCCCAGAATACCCTGAAAGGAGCTGACCCTCCTCCACTTTTACCTGCTTTCTGTAGAAATAAATGACCCTGAATGATGATCCAACAGCTGCATGTTTGAGGCCTCTTCTCTTGCTTTTGTTGTATATTTTGCAGAAAAGAGTGGTGGGAGGGGTAAGGTTAATGTGCTGAGTGTGAGTAATTAGTCATTCAAACCATTGACATTTACAATGACAGGATTTGAGTGCCTACGTTATTGTGCACTACTCTAATAGTTTATCCCCTGAAATTTTCTGCCTGTATAATGTTTCTTAAAATATATCACAGGAACATAAAAGATTTAATGCATTGCTTTGTACAGTCATTAGAGAATGAAGTCAACTGAACCTCCTCAGCAGTCCGTCTAAGCTGCTGACTCTAATTACGTTTTTAATTGCTGTTCAGAAAAGGGAAGGAGGGCAAGTCAGGGGTTTGGAACCTGGTCAGCTGCAAACTTGGCTGTGAGACCCATACAGAATGTTTCATTAAAATACATATGCACACTTGAATAACTGATATATTTAGTTGCAATGAAAATTATGCTGTCAGAATATCAAAGGCCTTAGCTGGGGGGGAAACAAGTGCTCTGATTTTGCTATACCAAGCTCTGGGTTTATTGGAGGATGATTCCCACCAACATCTGTTTACCTCTAATCTCTTTTCCAAGTAAAGATGTTCTGTGTTCTCTCCTTAAAGTTCATCTTAAACCTCAAAATTGTGTAGTTTTACGTTATTGGTTCAATATCTTTATGTGTCAGCAGCTTCACTTATTTTCCAAGTATGGTTTTTAAATCCTTTTTATTTACTTGGGTGTCAGATTTGATCCTGACATTTTACATTTCTGAGTCTTTTTTAAGCTTGTCTTGCATCCAGGAATGCATCATTAAGACCAGTGAGGGGTCTTATTACATGACACATATTAACACATTTGCAAATGTTTCTCAGCTTTCAGAGTGAGACTTTATTAAGAAAACTATATGAATATATGTATATTTTTATGAATTCTTTCTAAACACAAAAAAATGATATCTGTACTCAGTGAATAGAGAAAAGAGAGAACTCCATCTCCATCAGATGAAAATAACAAATTGATTTATAGTTTTGGTCAACAATTTTGCTCAGTTAAAAGCACTGCATCTCACGGCCCTTTGTTGACTTATTTCTTGGGCTTAGTTGGAATTTTCTGACCCTCAGATGGGGCTCAACTCCAGGATATTAGGAAATTCCACCTAAGTGTAAGGGACACAGGAAGCTGGGGAACTGAAATTACTTGGGCTTTGGCACTCTGTCTTGATGCTTTCTCATCAAGCATTAGCAGGGACACCCGTAAGATATTTGTGTGGCAAAGGCAGGCTTTTGTCACATGCTTATGAGGTGACCGTCCAGTGACTAGAAGATGAAATGGTCAAGTGACCTGTAGCCATTTGGTCCTATTCGGAATCTCAGCTTGCTTAGGTCTGCTTTACCATCTCCTTTGTATCACATAATTAATGCCCCAAAAAGCCACCCTAAGTGCCTATTTTCTATGTGTTTGTAGAGGCGCCTAAGAAAAGTCAAATGACAAAGGTGAAGAGTGAGGAAGGTATGTTCTGTAGATTGGAACTGATTTTTTTTTTCTTTTTTGGCTGGGAAAAATCAATTAAAAGAGTAGGTGGGAAACTCTGGATCCATGTTGCGTTTTTTAGCTTCCTTTATTGAGCTATCAGTGTTCTGTTACCTGGACACCTGGCTTGGTGAAGCCGTAAGAAGATGCAGGAAGTGGCAGCCCTGCGCAGACCCAGAAGACTTGACACAGCTCTGCAGAACCGAGCCTGCCTGCCAGCCTGGAGTTGCGCTGGTGCCCCACAGCAGAGTCTCCAGGCACACATTCTCCACTTCCCTCATCCCAGCCTTTTTTTTTTCCTGGGCTCTAGTCTCAAGGGCAGAGTGGCTTAAAAGGTTTCTTTCTAAATGTAGTTTCTCACCGCTGAGAAAGACAGTTCAGACTATTCTCAGGCGCGTTTTTTTGCTCTTTCCTGGTTCTCTGGACCAGCCTTCCCCAATAGCAAAGTTGCCCGGAAGTCACTTTTTGTTGCCTGCCTGATGGCAAAGAATCTTAGAAGATCCCCTCTGTCAATCTGCCGTATTTCTCCGACTGCTCTGAGACTTATTTTTCTTTTGGTTTTATTTCTTATCTGTGATTATCAGAAGACTAAACAATTTGAGCAACACTCACCCATTTGTGAGGCAGAATGAGAAATAATGGGTACAATGCCTCTGCTTTGTATACATACATATATACGTGCCTGTATATGTATATGCACATGTATATGTATTATATTTGCATATGTGCATAAATATAATTCTCATATTTAAGAAAGCATATATAAGATAATATTGCTCTCATTCTGCAGATAACCCTGCCTGATAAGACTTATTCCAATTTACCAAGAGCAAAGACTCAGGGTATGAAAGTAACTGCTTTGAGATCATGTAATAAGTCACAGAACTAGAATTTTAAGTCAGCTATTGCCGTCACTAAAAATTTATTTCTTTTTACTCTTTTTCTTTTTTACTATTTATTTCTTTTTTCCTTTCTGCTTTAGATGAGAACATATGCAAAAAAAGGAAAACTAATTTGAATGTCAATGAGGAGGTCTGGTTCACACCCAGCTGGTAGGATTATAAACTGATATAACCACTTAGAAAAACTAGTATCTACTAAAGCTGAATGTATGTATGTATGTATGTATGTATGTATGTATGTATGTATGCGTACACACATATACATATATATACATTCTATGACCTGAAAAATAGACTCCCAAGAATTTCCCAACAGAATTATGTTTGTACACCAAATGACATTTACATAATGCTCAGAGCAGCAGCATCTATTATAGCTGAAAACTAGAAATAACAAATGTTTACCTACAGTAGAAGAGAAATAAAATGTGATATTTTCATACAATGCTATGGAAAAGAACCACCTGCCACTACATCTAATAAAATGGGTGATGTCTTAACATAATGTGTTAAAAGATGTAAGTTCATACAAGTTCATACAGTGGATTGAGAAGATAACTCAATAAGCAGGACACTTTATGCGCGTGTAAGGAAGCCCAGGATTCTACCCCTCACCCACAAGCACTGCCAGGAACAACTTCTGTGCACAAGTCTAGGAGTAGCCCCTGAGCACCTCTGACTGAGTATGGCCCCCAAATAAGCAAAAATAACATAGTTCATATTGTACATTTCCATTTAAGAGCAAAAACAGATAAAAAGCAAATTTATCTGTTAAAAGTTAAAATAACGGTTATCTTTAGATTTGGAGTGAATGTTGGAAGATGGTATACAAGAAAGACTTAGGGGATGCCAGTAACCTTCTATACCATGACCTCATGTCTGAGATATGGTCTAGCAGTAGAGTACTTGCCTTACATGTGTGAACTCCTGGGTTCGGTCTCAAGCACCACAAAATAAATAGAGCAAACACTTTATGTATGTAGTGGTCTCAAAGATGGTTACTCTGTGGCTTTTGTTTTCTTTGTGAACATTCTGATTTGTATACTTTACTACATGTATATTACATAATTTTTAAAAAGAAACTTCCCTACCACCCTACACAAAAATTCTCTGAAAAGCCTATAATGGAAGCGACTTAACAGATGCTTTTTAAATACTGCTTCCTTTATTTATAAAAGGTAGAGAACATAAGAATACACTTCATTGTTTGCTAGGGAGGAGTCACAGAGAGTTACAACAGGTGAATGACAGAATGACTAATAAATATCAACAGTAGTAATGAGCTCCCAGCATTATTGTTCAGGCACTTTATATACATTGAATCATCGGATACTTTGCACTTTGTAGGGGATGTGGCACTGGTCACATTTTTAAAATAAGAAAAACTAAGACTCCTCAAGTTTAAGCTATCCTTGTCCAAGGTCATAGAGCTAGTGAATGACAAAGCATTATTCCATTTTCAGGGAATTGGTGATCAGTTTTGGAGGAGATGGAAAACATTTATCTTGAAGGACAAGTAAGGAATGATGCTAGAATAGAATGGAAATGTGGGACTGATGGACTGCATTTGGGGCAGGAAACCTGGGTGCAGGCCCAGACTCTGCCCTACTTTCCTGTGATGACAAAAAAGTTGCGGAATGTCTCTGAAATTCATCTCAAACATGAGAGTTTTGAACTAGATTTTAATTCCCTTAAGTGCTTTTGACGCTGCAGTTTTGTGACTCACCATCTTTGTCATCCCATACAGGGCATCTTCATGACCTGACTCCATGAAATTAAATGCATTTTCCATCTAAAATCTTATTGCAGCATTATATCATTACTTTCCCTCTCTCTCCTTTTCTATAAATCTGGTTAATTGCTCTTCTAGTACATACTGTGGCCCTGCAAACTCAGAGTCCTCTAGAAACTGGAAACTCCTTGAAAGTAGAGGTTAGGAAATACTTATCTCAGACTAGGTAGGACACTCAAAGGCTAGAACACATACGTAGTGCTCATGAAACCAGAGTTTGATCCTTTGCATCCACCCTCTCTGTGCTAGCACCAAGCACTGCATTTTTAGGCCTTTATAAAAATTAATAAATGATCAAAGGGGGCTGGGAACATAGAACAGGGGTTAAGATATTTACTTTACAGGTGACTGAACCAGATCTAATCCCTAGAATTTTATATGGTCCCCTGAGCACCACCATGAGTAATCCCTGAGCGTAGAGCCAAAAGTAGCTCCAGAGCACTGCCAGGTATGGTCCAAGAATCAAAATAATAACGTAATAATAACAATAGCATCTAAAATTGCAGTCAACCTAACAGACTCCAGTATCTGGAATCCATAGATTTTAGTAATTACATCTTTTATTTCATCTCTATTCTTTTGCATGCTCACACGTTCATAAAATTATTTGGTTGTCTAAAATTTAAATCCAAAACATTCTTTTTGAGCTGTTTATGTTAAAACTAGACATTAGAGAGAACTTAATTTTTTTTTTAGTTTTACCAAAGGTCTGGGAAAAAAAAGTAAGGGGTGGAAGGATCATTAGATGACTTTGCTGCCTCCCAGCCAGTATGTGCTTATGAAATTTGAAGTTTGATCAGTGATTAAAAATCAGGGGCCAGAGTGATAATACAGCAGTTATGGCATTTGCCTTGCACATGGCCGACCTGGGTTCAATCCACTGTATCCCATAGGATACTCTGAGCACCACCAGGAGTAATTCCTGAATGCAGAGCCAGGAGGAACCCCTGAATATCACCGGATGTGACCCCTCCATAAAAAATCAGTGAAAATCTAAATTCTTCTTATATGGATCAGCCCCATTTAATTTAATGTCATTTTACTTTATGAGATAGCTAATAAACAGGTACTGTATTTGATCTTGTGAGCGTAACCCTCTATATTTAGCTTTTTCAGCTTTAATGGAACTATAATTTTAATCATTATTATTACTTTACATTTTAATTATAATTTGGTGTGGCTTAAGTATACATTTCTGAGAGTGATTGTGTAATGAAAACAAGAATTAGCTTTTCATTAACAAAATAATGGGAGAGTTCCCACTGCATTCTAGTCTGTGTTCAAAATCTATGGGCTGGCCTAAAAATAGCAAAAGAGAGTTTAACATTTTGGTTAAAAACATGCTTCTAAATTGTCTGTGTTCACAACCCAGACTCTATTGCTCCATCCTGCTTTATCTTGTTCTCTTTCCTTTAAAAAATGTGAAAAAAAATAAAATTTTGAAGTAGACTTTGTGTCTTGGAGTTTCAAAAGGTTTATTTTTATTATTCTTATTTGCATTTAGATAATTAGCACCATGGAGCCTCAGGTATCAAATGGCCCAACATCCAATACAAGCAATGGACCCTCCAGCAACAATAGAAACTGTCCTTCTCCCCATGCAGACGGGGGCAGCCACAGATGACAGCAAAACCAATCTCATAGTCAACTATTTACCCCAGAATATGACCCAAGAGGAATTCAGGAGTCTCTTTGGGAGCATTGGTGAAATAGAATCCTGCAAACTCGTGAGAGACAAAATTACAGGTATGCTCTTCAGTTTTCTAGATGGAATTCACAGAAGTGTTGTGCTGTTACATATGCACATGCTTGGGAATGCATCTGAGTGTGTCTGCAGCATATAACATACTCAAGAACATGGGGACATTGTCATGAACTCGTACTATGCAAAACCTTGTAGCAAATAGATAGAATTGGGAAGCAAATACACATTTTGGAGCTTCCTCCTTTTTATTTTATGTGAAATAATCCTTTGGTTTGGTCTCCTTTGTTCATAGTCAGCCACCTTTGATTTTTGGTTCTGCCCTGTGCTCCAGGTTAGTCTGTTTAATCTCTGCCTCTCAAACATTTGATTTGTGTGTGTCCAGTCTGACACAAGTGTTTTAAAGAGGGCCATTGCAGGCTTATGTTTCGGGGACATAGCTGCACATTTTTTCTGGGGAGTAGACCTGAAGAATAGCAGATTATTCTGGGATAAAACTGCTCTCCAGTATGAGGGTGGTGCTTGGTGAAGATCTGCATTTAAGGTAGTTTATTTTATTTGTTTGTTTGAAGGATAAAGGTTGAGAAATCAGAGAATTACTCCTTGAAAGAGAACTAGTTCACTTCAATATTTGACATATAGCTTTAGCACATGAAATATTTTTCCTAACCAGCAGTCATTCTTTGAGGACCTAAAGTTTGCCAAATACTACTGCCACAATGCTTTATGAGAATTTGCCCTATAATTTTATTGGAAGTAAGACTATTTTGGTGGGGGGAATCTGGGTGGGCCACACTGGCAGTGCCCAGAGCTGACTCTTGACTCAGGAATCACTGAGGTGCTGGAGGTTGTACTTGGATGGGCTGCATGCAAGGCAAGTGAATTACCCTGATTTATTATCCCTCTGGTCCCAGCTATTTTCTGGCTCTCTGCTCAGGAATGGAGTGGTACTCAGGGCACTATGTGCATTGCTGGATATTGAATCAGGGTTCGCCACATGCAAGGCAAGCGCCTTAAACCACGCACTGTCTATATTGGGCCTGAAAGTAAGACTATTTCCTCTTTCTCTTTCTTTCTCTTTCTTCTCTTTCTTTCTTATTTTCCTAAATAAAAAACTATTTTATGTCAATGAAAAAAAGAAAAGGAAACTTTTTAAATACCATGGGAGGTACATCAGCTTGACTTTAAATCACAGGATACAATATATATGTTATATATTTATACATATATACATATATATTCATATATATGTATATATATGCATGTAGCTTTATATATCCTCCAATTTTAATTCATTTGTGAATTTGTCCCAAAATTTCTAAGTTACAGCTTCAACATAAGTGCTTGTGAAGTCATGAAACAAAAATAACTATCAAAAAAAAAGTCACATAACCCTCTCAACATAATTTCTTCATCTGTAAAGTTGAGAAATAATCGTTATTGCAAAGAGCTTATTGTGAGGATTAAATGGGAGATCGATATACACTTCCTAGCAAAATGCACTGTGGTCTCCCAATAATCAGATATGTGAGTTTTGGATACAGTATGTTTCAAGGAGAGTGTCTTGAACAGAGAAAGTACATGAAATTCTTGCAATAGGACCATGGCTTTGATCTCACTGCAGAGCACTCACTGTACCATCTATCCTTTAGCAGAACTGCTGATTCTCTCAGGAAGCCAATGTTTAGATTCCTGAATAATCTTTATATAATAGGGTGATAATTCAAACCAAATTAAAGCCAGTTAACCATATGATTCTTCCTCCCACTCCTGTATAGAAAATGTATTTTTTGGTGTAGCTTTACTTTCTAAATAGGGACTCTTCTAGCTATATTAGTGAATATTATTAATCACCTTTTCAAAAGAGTTTCCTTAGAGCTGTAGTGAGATTTTTGAGAAGTACTGATTCATGGTGTTGTTCCTTGTTTTCTAAAGACACATGTTTAAACAAGCAGATTCCTTTACTGAAAGAATGCTAATTTGGTAGTTCACCGAATGGATTTGAATAGGAGTGACAGCTTCGAAGACAGCCTTTAATTTGGTATACAAAACCAAAATTGTCAACTTTGGTTTGTTTAGCACTCTCTCCAGTACAAGCAGAGACATACAGTAGCATCTGAGCTTAAAGAAGAAGCTTATGGGTTGCAAGCAGAGATACAATTCAGGCATAAATTTATAATTATGCTTTTTTAAAATTCAGGCACAAGAAAAGATTTTATTTGCAGAGAACTTATGGGAATGAGGCATGAAAATATAGAGAGACCAGAGATATTTGCCCTCATTTGGTAGCAGTGTTTAATAAAAGTAGAACTTGTGGTTGTAAAGAGTGCTTATTAAATTCTTCATTTACACTACCTAATTAATTCTAGCATTTTAAATTAACAGTGAAACTGGTCCCTGCTGCATCATTCCATAGATACAGCATATTTCCTCCATCCACCCGTTGTTCAGGTTTAATTGGCTACGCTAAAAGTCAGAGAAGGAGGGAGAGATGGGACTTTGGGGAGGCGACGAAAAGAATGGGCATAGTTCCAAGGGAAGATGCTGTGAGGCCTCCTTTTGGGTTTAAGTCATTACACAGACAGGGAGAGGTGAGGTATCACACCAGGCACACTGAAACGTTGTTACTGGTGGTTCAGAAGACAGGGTAAATGACATCATAGGTATTTTTGTTGCCCTGATTTTTAACATCCCAGGACCCCCTTTTCCTTTAACACCTCCTACAGATCTTTAATGCATCTGGATCCTGTGAAGTTTACAAGGAGTTCTAAATACCCAGTGGGAAGTTTGGAGGGTAGGGAGTGGCAAAGAGATAAGAATCTCTAAGATTAAAGTTTTCATCCCAAACCACTCCAAAGAATGTAATAATCTAATGAAATCCCTTTTTAAAAGTTCTGCTTTAAAAAATGAGATCGGTGGGGTCCTGACTGGTTTCTTTAATCACACACACACACACACACACACACACACACACACACACACACACACACACACACACACACACACAATCTCCTTTCCTGCTTGTTTAAACAGGAAAGGAGAGATAGAGAGCCATTGTTGATGGCTGATGGCGTTGTCACTCTTGAGCTGCTGATGAATCCTCCATTTCAAAACAGGAAATTTGTGGATGGACTAAGGTGTTTGGTGCTGAGGACCTAATTGCCTTCATTGATCACATATTCTATGACAGATGCTTGTTTAGCTCTGAAACTGCTTTATTTTATTTGTCACTGAAAAAAAGCATCTAATTTTTTTATGTGAGGATACTGAAGTTTGGTGAGACTGGGTCTTGTTCTCAGACAGCACAGTTATTAGCAGATGGTGGAGCTAGGATTCATTCTAGGCTGTGCTCCCAGTTTCCAGAACCATAATCTATGAAAGCCTATGAAAAGCGCCTGGGTTTAATGAAGATCTTGCTTAACCCTTTCCCCTTGCCCCATTAAAATGTTGTATTCCTGTTAGCAAAGAAAGGTTGTTTACCATCCGTTTGGAGAGTCTACCTAATGCACCAGGCTTTAAACAAGACTCTGATATATAATGGGGCAAAGATAACAGTATTTTTTTTTATCTGCTGGAGATACAATTCAGCTTCTTAGAGTAAAAGCCAAATTCACAGGAATCATCAGGTTTGATTGATTCACTTCTAGTTCTTTTGAACATCAGTTACTCATCTCAGATATTAGAGTAGTTGCTTTCATTTTTTAAAATTTTTTAATTTTTTGCTACTGTTTCAGTAATGCTTGTGTAATTTGACTTGGGTTTTATGGGGAGGATGTGGGGGGGAGCACAACCCAACAGTGCTCAGGGGCTCACTCTTGACTCAAGGGTCACTGCTGGCAGGGCTCATAGGGCCATATGGAGTGATAGAGATTAAACCTTGGTGAGCCACATGCAAGGCAAGAGTCTTACTCACTCAATTATCTCTCAATCCCCTTGGTATACAGAGTTACTACATCCTATCATGACTTTGGCTATAGGATTGTTGAGGGTGGGTATTTATCTGTTTTTCCAACTGGGAGAAAACGCTAGAACAAAGTAGGTGACAGACAGATAAAACATGTGTTTAGAACTGCATTCACGGCAGTGATGGGCTGCATGATCCGTGAACTCTTGCTGCCAACCCTCCTTACTCTCTGCAATCTCTGCTGCTGGAGAGACAGGAAGTAGCTTGTGCCTCACAAGAATGTATACCTTCTAGAAACTTGTGCAAAGATGATCAGATTCCTAGTGGAAATTATACCATTCCCACGGACTGCACAAAACTGAATTCCAAATTCAGAGGGAAATCGGGCACATTTGCATCTGTCATTTTATTTATCACTCCCCTGCAGTCATCTTCTATATATTCCACAAATAAGAATAAAAGTTTTCTTTGTTGATTTTTGGAGAGGTGTGTTTATTATTTGGGGATGAGTGGAAATTTTTAGGTATGGAGATTTGACAACTCCGTGGTGTTTCACAGTGTGTAATTTTCTTATAATTTTGTTAACCTTTTGTTTGTCAGACCTTAAATTGCCTTATTCACTCCAGGTTCTGAAAGGATCAGTATTTCAGGAGAGGAAACATGGTGTAGCCAGGGTAGATTTAGGTGGCTCAACTTGTGACTAAAGTTAGTAGGACTAGAATGCTACATTGCATTTGTGTTGCTTTTGTTGTTGTTGAGGACACCCAGCAGTACTCAGGGCTCACTTCTGTCTATGCTCAGGCATCACTTTATGATGGGGTTAGGGACATCTTAGGTAGGACCAGGGACTGAATTCAGCCAACCACCTGCAAGGCAAGCACCTTACCCACTGTGCTATCTCTCCAGAGTCAGGACTTAGGCAGAGATAGGGGACAAGGAAAGGACTCAGGGCTAGAGTTCGTTTCTCGCATCTGGGAGTCCCAGTTCGATCCCCCAGAACTACATGGTACCCAAGCACAGCTAAGAGCAACCCCTGAGCACCAAGTCAGGAGTAGCTTCTGAGCATCACCAGTTGTGATCACAAACAAAAACATACCAAAAAAATATGGTGGAGGAGAGAAAAAATAAGAGCTGGGGGCAGGTGAGGTGGAGGTGGAGGCATCATGTAGATCTTTGATAAGTCACATGTGTCTTACTTGTGAGACCCTGGATTCACTCACCAGCACCAGGGGGACTATTTCTGAAAAGGAAATAATCTAAAATTTTAGACCAAGTACAAAAAGTTTTTTTATTCCTCCATTTTCTGGACATAGGGAGTAGAGGTGGGCAATGCTTCTTTGGAAGCAGTAATCTAATCTAAAGAGGCATTGCCAAATAAAGCTTATTAGGCACATCAAAAAATTAGGTTGGTTAGCCTTGGGCTCCAGTCAACTCAGACATCTCCTAAACATCATCTTGAATTCTTCTCTTCATTTCTTTCTTTGTAATACATGGTATAGGCTTAAATAGTGTTATCATTCATTGAAAAATAACAGGGCAATAGAGAGCTCTTCACTGCTGAGTACAGCAGCATGAATACTTTGCCCTTGTCTTATATTTGAAATAAGGCCTAAAGGAGCCAACTCAGTTTTGACTAATAATCTTCTGTGTCCTTTGCAGTGGTGAGCTGAGGGATGTGAACCACAATAGTGGGGAGTGAGTGCCAGACCATCAAGACCAGGAGGCATTATATGGAATATGGTCTCTCAGGTTGAAGAGGGAAAACAGAGATAGGACTGTCGATTGCCTCAGATACTTTCAAGGAAGTGGATTTATAGGGATACTATGGGAATCTGGTTGAGTTTTACTTCTGAAACAACTCTATAAACAACAACCAAAAAATATGCTTGAAAAAGAATCCTAAAATGTAGTTGTACTTTGAATCCACTCCTAAGTTACGAACTTAACCCTAAGGTGAGTTTATTGGCATAATTCATAGCATCTAGTAGGAGCAAATGAAAATAGTAGCAGCAGTTTTTGACTGTTTTTCTGTACCTTAAGTATATTCTGGACACTATATTAGATATCTTAAATATAAAAACTCATTTAGATAGTAAACAGAGTTTTTTCTGAGCTCCATAATAATAGCCCATGTTTATTGAGCATGTACTCTGTGCTCTTAAGAATTTTCTTATAATCTCAAGACAGTCATTTTATAGGGAAGAAAACTAGACTAAGGAACAATGGAGTAATTTGCCCAAGTGACTTAGCTTCAAAGTAGAGGAGTTGGGACCTGAACCCAGAGCTGTATGAGTAATTTTGAATTCTCTAATTTATAGTTTATCTCTGGAAGTCTTCTAAAAACTAATTAAACTTGCTAAATTAAATTGACTTCTTCCCTTTACAAACCAACCCAGTTTATATAACCTAGAGAGTAAATCCCTTTTAGTGCAATGAAAACAATCAGAATTCAAAATCTTTTGTTTTAAGAAATAATATATCTTAAGTAGTAATAACAGCAGCATTTTTAAAGTAATTAAACAAATCAATGCATTCCATAATAAGTAAGGAAAGAGATGAAGCAGTTTTCAACTTCTGATTTTTTTTCTCTCTTCACGAAATATCCTTTATTATAGTTGCCTTTTCTTTATTTTCAACCATCTTTTTTAAATGCGTGATGCCTTAGTGGACTTAAGCATAGTTAAAACCCAGCCGCAGTTACACATATCCAGAAAAATCTTAAGATAATGATTCTCTAAGAGGACTTTTCTGCCTGCATATCAAAGGAATATTTGCTAGTGATGGGAAGAGTAGCATTAATCAGCGTAGTTTGCTGCTGATTTTGAACATGTGCTTGGCACAATGGAATGTGTCTTCCAAATTCAGAGGAAAATCAGGCACATTTGCATCTGTCATTTTATTTATCACTCCCCTGCAGTCATCTTCTATATATTCCACAAATAAGAATAAAAGTTTTCTTTGTTGATTTTTGGAGAGGTGTGATTATTAATTGGGGATGAGTGGAAATTTTTAGGTATGGAGATTTGACAACTCCGTGGTGTTGCACAGTGTGTGAATATGAGTCCACCATTATTAAGGTGGACTTGGAAATTGCTATAACTCTAAATGAAAACAGTACTTTACGTTATCATTATGCCTCTTATACGCCCTTCAAGAGCATGCCCTTCAAGCATCCAGAGGCTTTCTATCATTGCTGATCAAGACGGGATGGGAACTGAGTGGAGCTGTGAAGGTTAAAGGTTTTGCAGGTAACTTCTGCTTCTTTAACACGGTTTTTTCCCAGGGTAACAATAGTCAGGATTACAGACCAGGTATGGTTTCCTTTTGCCCCCTAGCTGTTTTTCCCTTCATCTTCCATTCCCAATCATACCGTTCTGCCCTGCTTCGAACCCGGATAACTGCAGGAAAGTATTCTCACTCCCAGGAGAGAGGTCTCAAAGGATTTTTACCTAGGATGTGAATCAGGACTGGGTATTTTAAGGATTTTCTATTTCTGTATTTTAGCTGACTGTTTAGTTGGTAAGAACAATTCCCTGTTCACTCAGGTTCCCCTCCTCCCCAGTCCCCAAGATATTTTTTCTCTCTGTGTCTCTTCATACACATACACACACAGACTCACACAGACACACACACACACACACACACACACACACACACACGCACGTACACACATTTCACCCCCCCTCTTCTCTGTGAGTGGTCTGAGACTAGAAACTGAGCTGGAAGAATGTCAAACTGAAATTTCCAAATATTATCTAAAAATGTAATTCATCAGCTTCAGGGTAGGAGGAAAGTATATTCTGAAATGTGTTAATGGGAAATTCATTTTTTTCTTATCTTCTGTGAGGTTTAGTAGTGGTTATTTATTCTTTCAACCTGCCATACCATTCTATATCTCCCTTATTGCCTTAATTGGTAAACCCTCTATCTGCCTTTATTTTTTGTAAGAACTAAAAATTTCTAAGCTGCCTTCTTATTTTCTTCACTATGTCAAATTGAGATTTTAAGAAATATTCTCAAGGGTTGCTCCTGACAGTACTATGGGAAAATGTAGTGGTGGGCTCCTGAATGCAAAGTAAACATCACACCCTGCCTTCATCTTTGAGTCATCACCCTGGTCTCTTGATTGGGCTTTGATGGGAAAAGAAGTTGAAGAAATAATAAAACTTAGATATAGGTTATATTTGTATAAGACTTTTTTACATTTGTGAAATATTTTAAATCAGTCAACAGTGTTTATTGTTATTTACTCTCAGATCAAATAAATGTTATTTCTTTATGTTCTCTTAAATTCTATTTAAGAATAAAATTGAATTCTCTGAAGAAGCTAGGACAAATATAAGGGCCCCACAGCAGCCTGCAGATATGGAAAGGGCTGACAGCCTACTTATGAAACAAATCCCTTCACACCCACCTTTGCTGTTGCATGAGGTCTTTGTGTTTTATTTTATCACCAGTATCCAAATTCATCCCATTCATTTGGAACTAAACTTGGCATGTTCATCACTCAAGACTAATCAGTAGTTCACTGGAAAGATAGAATAAAAGTATTCATAATAAAGTAAAGTTGTAGGTATGAAGGAACGCCTACTGACTGTCAGTTATATATACAAATTCACTCACTGAAGTGTTATAACAGTTGTTATATGATTACTACATGATTGGTAGTATTATTCCTATTTTACAGTGAGGGATATTTAAAATCTACTAGACCAGAGAGATAGTATATTAGATAAGGAATGTGATCCCCAGACCCCACCAGGACTGATCCCTGAGCACAGAGCCAGGAGTAAGCCCTAAGCATAGCCATGTGTAGCCCAAAAACCAAAACTAAATGAATGAGTAATAAATTAAGCCAACTAGATCAATATTCCCAACCATTTTGTTTTTTTAGGCCACATCCACTGTTGTTCAGGGATTACTCCTTGCTCTGCACTCATGAATTACTCCTGGCAGAGCTAAGGGGACCTTACAGGGTGCTAGGGATTGAACCCAGTTCAGCCTTGTGCAAAGCAAGCACCCTAGGACATCTACATCTATCTACACCCTACAACATCTATCTACTAGTATATACACAATACTATCACATTAAATGTTTTCTTTTAAATTCAAGTTAACATACAGAAAACATCCTCTAATTCTACTTTTGTTTAATGTTAACAAACAGAAAGGACCCTCTAATTGTATCTGAAGCTATTCCTACCTCCCTCCATCATTTCAGTACTCCTCTGGCAGCGCTTATCTCCCATGCTGGGAAACATTGAACTAACTAGGTTGAGACTGGGGTTAGATTGACTGAAAAGCCTGTGATCTTTTTTATTCCATTCCACTGTTTCTGCTGAATGAAAGCTAAACAGTATCACCTATGGGTGTTCAAAAAAATTGGATAGGATGGAAGCTCCCATAGAAAGTTTTAAACAGGAGTGAATCTTGGTATATTGAATTGTAGGAAAATGGCACATAAATAAGAAGCAACTGGACCAAGAGTCAAAAACTTCTTCAAGAACTACTTGAAGAAGTAGTTCTTTAAGTCAGAACTACTGTGAGGTACCATTTGTGCCTATGAAATAGCTAAAGCTAAAGAGGTTGAATCATTTATCCAAGATCACAACTAATAAGTGGTAAAACTCAAGTCTGTCAGAATGCAAAGTTCATGTTCCTGTACTTTAATAATAAATAACCTGAACTAACACAAGGTGTTGAATCATTTGTGGACTTGCCATGGTGTTTATGATTTGAGAATCATTTTTGTGTGTTGCTTAGGTCAGGTACCTAATCTCTTAGTGATTCTGTCTCTACCTTCTTCAGTTTCTTGCTGATTTATAATTTTGATTATAAATTTTCTGTTTTGTAGTTGAGTTTCTGGTAATATGTGAGGCCACATCAATACCATGTGGCTATAGCTAGTTCAGCTAATTCTTATGGTCTCTAGTAAAATTTCTTATCCCAAATATCAGGTTAAGGCATGTTATTGCTGGTATGAACATAAAATGTACAGTTTATTTTATCTAAATATAATATACTTAATAATTAGTAAATTAGTAATTTCTTAGCATTTGCCCTAGTGGATTTTTTAGGTTTTGTTTTGTGGATGGCCACAATTAGTGGTGCTTGGAAGATCACGTGATATTAGGGATCAAAAACAGGATGTCTACATGACCTCAGCCTGTGAGCTTCTCTGTATTTTTGAAAATTCTTAAGGTCTATACATTTTCTGATTCTGCTGAATCTGCCAGTGTATGCCATGACCATAATTACTTAACAAATGAGACTAGCACAGTTCAAAGAAGACTTAAATCAGAGCACTTGGTTTCTCATTTCTCTTCCCTTCTTTGTTTCTCTTTTCTTTTTTTTCTTGTTTATTCCTGGTGTACTTCTCCTTTCTGTCTCTTTATTTAAATGCCAGTTGATAAAAAAAAATTATTTGAATTGGTTGATTAAATAATATAAAAAGATGTAAAATTATAATAACTATAGATTTTATAAAAGGAAAAAGACTATAAAGTAATAAAAGGAGACCAGAAGGGAAATGAAATGTGGCAAGGTGCTTTGTCTGAGGTTTTTGAGACCACCTGGCTTCTGTTTTCTTTTATCATGGAAAAAATGAATTGTGACAACTTTGACCTATTCTCAAGTGATAACGAGAATCCCAGGGCCAAGAGCCTCTAATTGTAGTAATAGTTGCCAATACAAGATGGCATATAAAGGCAAAATCTCATCCTTTTTTTCATCATTTTGATTTGAACCTATGCTCAATTGATTTGACTTGGGTCTTTTGTTTTATTTGTTTTTTTAATGGCCAGGGCAGCAGTACACAGAAAACACCTAAATGGAGGAGGCTCTTTTAGTTTACGTGGGTGTCAACAGTGTGCAAAAGGGACGCATTGTGAAACCAGCTTTCTTGTCTGCTGCCCTGAACTATAGCTGGTTTCCGAGTCTCTAGTTTTCATTTTCCACTCAGACCCTGAGAATGGGCAAGGGGGCCTTTAGTTCTCTACTTCCATCTTCCTGGTGAGGCTTCCTATAGTGGCATGTTATGGGTGCCTCTTGCTCTGCCCCCTGAATTGCACCACAGACAAGGAAACCAAATGTCACGCTCACAATTGGTTTTGATCCTGGAAAAGAAAAACTAATTCTCAGTTGCCACCTTTGTCTTCCTAGTGCCACTTAACAGTCAGTGGAAACTTTCCAGTGAGACACATCCCTTCAAAGAATGAGAGCAGTAAAGCATGCTCCCAAAGCTCCACACTCCCGAAACATACACACACACACACACACACACACACACACACACGTGTGTGCGCACAGACACACACATGCACGCACGCACACACACACACACACTCAATATTTTCTTCTCAAAAATACTAGACAGTGCAACAAACTAACCAAAAGTGAGACAGAATTCACTGAAAATCTTTTGCCCCTTCCTAGCTCCTTCTTCCTCATCTCTTCATAGGTGGGTGGACTTGCATAAGCCCACTTTTATCTTCTGGGACTTCCATTTCCTTGATACACAGATAAGAATATCAATCTTTATCCCGTGTTCGTGAGTTCAAATTGGGAGACACATGTGAAGGCATTTGTAAACTAACACAACCTGAACGTGAAGAGACACTTTCCATTTTATTACTCTTCTTTCTCTCATCCTAGGCTAACAGATGGATTAAAAAAATAGAAGGAGGAAAGCAGGTATCTATTCCTAGTTTGGTGCTCTATTATGTAATTCCAAGTAGGTAAAAGGAGTCAGCATGTTGAGAAGCAGGAAACTGAATAGCAGTTTACATTTATTAAATGCCTGTAGATGCCAATCACTTTGTATTTGTTATCTTACTTAATCCTGACCACAATCCTAGGAGATAATGGTATTCCTTTTTTTTAGATAAGGAAAATAAGACTTCATGTGTCCCTGAGTCTGTGTGGCCACATTGCACTGCTGGTTGGGAAAAGAGACCTTCACAGAAAGAGTTTCTCTTGTTCTCGCTGTTTCTTCCTGAGTTGTGAATGTGTCTGTGTAAGAAACATTCCAGTAAGTCTAAGAAATAGCTATAGGAATAATGATCAATAGTTTTAGTGATTCTGGAAGATTACAAATGAGAGCCTTTAGTTCAATGTTTGAAAATGACAGGATGATTCTTGAGATTGATTGAAAAAGCAGGCCACTTTTCTGAGTCGCAATGTGATAAAATAGAAAAATTCACCAAGTTCTCATTTAGTTCTAACTCTGTGGATCAAGCCATTCTGTGCCTCTGGTTGTTGTACTTAAAAGGATCCTAATTCTGCCTCTTTCCATTTTACTGTGTGTTGTAAACCATCAGATGGACTGCTAACGTATTAGTAAGCTGGCGAAGAGCTGTGCTAATTCAGACTATTACTATGGTCATCTAGAATATGAACCATTTTAAACAGGGAATTTCTGAGGGTAAAGCAAATATCCTTTGTGATAAGCCAGCTTTGCTTTCTAGTCTGCTTCCAGAGGTTTTGTTCAGTTATCTACGCACATCTAAAAAAAAACTGATTAACTCTCTCAGACATCAATGTCTAACTGTTATTAATGCTCAAGCTGATCAAATTATAATGTCACAGATCCTACTTGTGCTGTTAATATTAGATTTTGAATTCCGGTCTGTGATTTATTATTTTTTTTCTCGGTGCATTGGAAAAATTGGTTAGCAGAGTTCATAAGAAAGTTTAATTAGCAGGCTGTTTGTGAAAATAGCGGGAGTGAGTCATCGTTCAGAATGAACTAACATTTCTCAGGCTGAATTTGTTCTTCTGTTCCTTGAGCAGCCAGCCACATAGGTTCCTTGTGTTTGGGAAGCTGGTGTCTGCATGCTGCCTACTTGAACTGCACCATGTAATAAACTAATGACAAAAAACAGCAGATTTTTAAAACCAGAGCCGAGGAGGTGTAGGGTGTTTGTGTATTTGTTTATGTCTGTCTGTGTCCTCCAGTGGAGTATGGTGGAACTACTATAATCCGGGACTGTGCTAGGCAGCATAAGCTAGTGTTTAAGAGCTAGACTGCCTGTGTTTGCAGCCCAGCCACACCACTTTCCAGCTATATAATCGGTAAGTTACTACCTTTACTGTGCCATAGTTTTCTTCTCCTATGTAAAATAAAGATGTAGATAGGACTGTTGCGAGCATCAGTGAATAATACTCAGAATAGCACCTGTCAAAAGTATTGTAGTTCTGGGAGATGTAGGTTATTATTGGCCCAACTTACAGGTGAGAAAATAAGTTCAAAAAGGTTAAATAACTTGTTCAAAGTCACACAGCTTCTCAATAGCAGAGCTAAGTTAAACCTATGTCCATTGCACTTCAGAGTCCAGGTGTGTGTGTGTGTGTGTGTGTGTGTGTGTGTGTGTGTGTGTGTGTGTGTGTGTGTGTAGTATCTGGGATCAAAGCCTCACTTATTTGAGGTTTGTGTTCTGCCATTAAGCTATAGCTTAGTGTCCCAAAGTCTCCTTGGTTCACAATCTCCATTTTTAACTGCATTAATATACATCCTCTCCAGGTCACATGCTTAGTCTGATATCGATAATATACATGTGTGTGCCTAAAAGTGTACCTACAAGTACATGTATTCATACAACAACACATAATTAAGTTTATTTTTTCTATGTTCTCCGTGAAACTCATTGTGTGCTGACTTCTGGTACATAGTGAACTAGAATTTGTATGACATGTGCCAGCATGAAAGTATGTCTGTAAAAACTGTCTGACCCTCTCCTCAACACACATCTATCTTATGTCTAGATTACCTCTGAGGCAAGCCTGTGAGATGTCTTCTGAGAAACAGAATCATATATTATCATAGTCATAAAAGATTTTGACAAGTTAATATTCTCTAACTTGATCTTCTTGTTTTCCTGGAACTGTAACTCAGAGTTGGGTCCTGGATCCCAAAGCTTCGGGAAATATACTCAAATGATATTTTGCCCTATTTCAAAGAGTAATGCTCGCTTGGGAGTCCCACCTGAAAGTCTTTCCCCAAGGTATTTAATAAGTGAGTTTGTTGTTGTTGTTGTTGTTGTTGTTGTTGTTGTTGTTGTTGTTTTTAAAGAGGCCTGTGATCAGATGAGTTTGGGAAACTGAAGTGAACCAAGTTAAAAGGAAGTTTTTTTTAATCACTCCTCTGAGTCAGTTTAATGTGTATGGAAAGAAAGTCTTATATGAATCGGATTAATATTTCGGTAGAATAATTGGATAATGGTAGCATTACTCCCAAGCATTTTGTTGGTTGTGTGTTCTAAGCCAGAGAGAACAAATGACCCTTCTTTAGGAATAGTTTAGGGGAAAAAAGGGAATGAGAGTGCCAGCACTTCCTCCCTGATGGCTTTCATTTATTTTTCACTGGAAAGGTGATTGGTTCCATCCTCTACTGTACGTAGGTGGCTAGTGGAGACCTGGCATCCTAAGGTAGTCTCACTGACACCCAGAGCAACAGAAGAGTATGCCGTATAGATCCATATTTCTAGCATACACTAAATCTTTTTCTTGAAAATTCCTGACAACTGCACATGTGCAGGGCATGATTAAGATCATGAGTTTATTGGTTTCCTTATTGTCAGGGTGACATTTCACTTACTGTTACCCAGAAAAGCTGAACCATGAGAAGCTTTTTACATTTTGTGATCCTCACACATAAGGAGGCCAGGCCCTCCTTCATTTTCACCTTGATTCTGTATCATGAAGCTGATTGCACTTGCTTGGTACATCAATTTTGAAGAAGACTGTGGCTTTGCCAAAAAAAAAAAAAGTAATTAAAGAAGATGACTTTCCTCCTCCCTCTTCATTCCTACCCTATAGACCTGTTGAGGTTTGAGGGGGTTTTTGTTTGTTCTTGAGTTTTTCTTTCCCTTGTACTCACCTACAAGTTAATGATGATAAAAGGGGAAAGCATACTTTTGCTTCTTCTTTCTTATTTTTTCCATAGTTCTGGGGATTTCTTTCTCTTTTTCTTTTATTAGAACTGTACTGAGCCATCAGACTGTGATTGTAAGGCTGATGTCTGTTTCTTGACAGTGACCTCCTGGATGATGAGGACAGGGTATTCATTTCTGCATTTCACATAGCCAGGAGTGGTAAGTTCAGAGAACCCCAAGCCCTTATCTCATTACTTAACACCAGCAAAAGATATTTCAAACAATGTCCTTCTCCAGCTTAAATTTGACTTCCTGCCTTATCTATGCAGACAAGCTCTCACTATCTCACCTCCTTCATCAAGGGCCATGCATTTTCTTTTAGTTTGAATAAAGTCTTTCTAATAGATTTATATTTGGTTACTATTATGAAGCTTATACCTTTGTGCCATCCTCTTTCACATAAGTTATCTCATTTAATTTAAACCCAACAGGATATCAGGAACTTCCACATAAGCCCTTTATAAGAACAGTGTCTGGTAGGAAAAGTGTCTGGTAGAAATTTTAGAAGCCATTGTTTTAGTGCCTACTAAATACAGCAGTTCCTTTCACCCACAGACATTTCACCGACAATCTCATTTTGCCCAAAGGCTAATTACAGTATATGTAATTAGTATTAACCTGCTAACTTATTATACTTCTTCTTCTGTTGCTAAACTGTCTTGTAACATCAGATGCTTTTCTGGAATCACCTGTTGGTTTCATCCATTCTGGGTGGAGAATCTTGACTCTCTGACAACCAGGTCATTGTTCCATGTGAGAGCAAGCTAACTAAGAATTAAGAATTCTGGTTCATTTTTCCGGCTCACTGGGAGCTTGCCAAATCTTCCTTTTTGTTTCAGTCCTTGTTAAAAAATATTTTTTAAATGTGTGACTATTCTTTGCTGTCTGCAAGAATATTCTGAACATAATTTAATTTAATGTTGCTTCAATTAAGGATCTTCCCTTGCCCCAGGGTCGTCTGTCTGAACATTTCTTTGTGTGTGTTAAATGCTGAAGGTGAGATAGTTGTCACTGAGGCTTCTTTTTGTCGTGGGTATATTACCTAGCATATTTTTCCCTTTAGGGTTTTTCTTTTAAACTAAGAACTTGATACTAGCTTTTTATCTTATGAATCACCTTTCTTTCCAGAATAGACAGAAGGAAAATAGGGTTCATATTGGTTCAGCTTTTACATTTATTGTGGTTTATTATTGAAATATGTATTTGAAGAAAAGACATTTGGGAAACAAATTTTATAGGACAAGCCAAAAGAGGTTAAAGAAAAGAAAAAAGTCTTTGAGAATTCGTTTTTAGACTTTCCTTATGAAATGGTGTGTCTTTGTGAATGATCCTTCAAGCTTTAGGTACTGCTTAGAATCATTGTTCATATTCTGAATTTCCAAGAGAGCCTTAGCACAATAACAGAGTTTACCTCAACTTGAACAATTTGATTGATCTCTTCTGGAACTAGGAAACTATTAAAATTCCTAGGATAAATATAACAATGGGTAAGGGTGCTTGCTCTGCACACTGCCAACCTGGACTCAATTTCAAGCACCCCAAATGGTCCCTAATACCATTAGGAGTGATCCCTGCCCCCCCACAGGAGTGATCCCTGAGCACAGAGCCAGGAGTAAGTCCTGGCTGCTGCCAGGAGTGACCCAAAACAAAAAGTAGGTTCAGTAGTGAATCTTTGGCCAAAACAGTAGTACAGTGAGGTAGGGCTCACCTTTTCATGACTGCTGGCCCAAGTTCAATCCCCTGCTCCAAATACAGTTCTTGAGCACCACCAGGAGTGATTCCTGTGTAGAGTCAGGAGTAAGCCCTGAACACTGCCAGGTGTGGTGGGAATGAGAAAGTAAAGAAAGAAGGAAAAAAAAAATTTTGAAAGTAAAATCCTATATGGACCTTGAAGCTAGGTGAACTGAAGTTTTAGAAGCTGAGGCCTCTGAACATCAGTCCCCTTGATTGTAAAGGGAGTGGTAATGTCTCACTGAGAGGCTTATTTTAAGGAATAGATAAGATGATAGAAAGCATGGAAGTAGAACTTAAATGTTCACTTCAAAAAAAATATGTGCTAAGTTATGGGAGGAATCATTTCATAATGTATATATGAAACAAATCACCAGTCTGTATTTGTAAGTATCCTACAATCTAATTTGTCAGTTTCCTCAGTAACTCTAGAAAAATGAAACAGAGCATTCAGTGCAATGAGTACCATGTAATGAACCTGAAAAAAATGACTTCTTTTTTTTTTTACTTTTCATTCATGTAGTGAATTCATTCATCTATTTATTCAACATGGAGTTATCGGAAACCTACTCTGTGCCAAACTTTGGTTATACTATGATTTAAAATTTTATTAAGACCCAGCTGTTAAGGGCCACTGAGAAATGCATTTCTTTCAAAAAGTTTATATTAAGTGCCCACTTCAAGTAGGAAAAGTGCTTTGCTTGTGGCCATCTGATGCTACATGATAAATTCCCAGCCTCTGGAAAATTGTACTTACTTAGGAAGTGAGAAAATAACTTCTGGACATAACCAACTACTAATTTAACCTAATTTTAAATACTTTGGAAATTCATAATAATAAGAGCTGGGTCTTATCATTTTTAGTAGTGTTGTTTGTTGTCATAGAGTAGACACTCAAAATTTCAGATGTCCAAATGACTCCTAATTCATTTCCAGAGGTATGGGTAGATCTCATATATGCATTCTATAAGAATAGATTCAATGTGGAAACAGTATTGAAGTTCAAGTTGATATCAGTAATCACTGATTGAAGTGATGTCAATCAACTGAGTGCCCGTTTTCTTTCTTTCATGATGGACAGTCATGCCCTTCCCTTCTGAAACACTCTTGTGTGTCTATGGCCCAACACTCTCCTATCAATCTTTCAAACAGGCTCAGCTCAAGCATTTCCTTCAGAAAGCTCTTTTCCTCTCACTAGCATCATGCATAATCACATGCTACTATTATTTTTGATTCATAGACTTTAATTTACTATTAGACCATGAACTCCTTACTGCTTTTCTGGTCTCCAGTTTCCCAATCAATAAAAGGAACTTGAAGATGATTGATACTAAAGTGTTTGCTAAGACTGTTATACACTAGAGCCAGTTTGACAAGCACAACCTTGTTAGAAGATGGAGGTGGGAGACACTGGGGTATATATTGTAACTTAATGAAAAGAACAAGATATTGGCACTAATACTCAAACACCCAGACTCTCAAAGTCTCTGGCATGCTGCCTTGTGTCAGAGCAGTGTAGCATATAAATAAGAACAATTTTAAGAAATTAGGGGCCAGCAGAAAGTGCACGGGCTCTGACGCAGGTTGAGTCTGGCTGCTTATTAATTAATAGCCAAGCAACCTCATACATATCACTTCTTCCCTCTGGGCCTCAGTTTTCCCTTCTATAAACAAAAATAGAAAGGCATGCTTTCAAAGGTTTTGAAGATCTGAGTAATGATGTACTTAAATGTTTAGTCCATAATAGGCACTTAATAGATATTCTCTATTATTTAGATCTTCTGCATTGAAAATCAGTATAAACACACCAGTTGTAAACATTGAATCTAAAACAATAATTTACAACCTTTGAGTCTTAACAGTAGCAGGGACCTTAAGCATCTGTTTTGAAGATGATTACATCAACCTCCTGTAAATGTTGCTGTGGCCCGTTTGCATATTTCTAGTCATAGTACCCTCACCACCTAACAAGGTAGCCCACCTTCTTATAAAGCTATTATTTTGATGTCCTTTCTAAAATTATTCTATTACCTCATCCTAATTTTCTTGCATGGGCCCTTGCATACCAAGTCTCTGCTTGTTTGCCCAGATGGCCTTTCTCACTTCAGATTTCTCCTGCAGGTCTTTCTGATCCGTCTCATGTCTGATCTGTGGATCTGGTTCCATATTCCCTCCCACAAATTGTGGATACTGGTGAAGGCCCTGAAAAAAACACAGAGATCTTCCTGGTTTCTGTGTTTGGCATAGGGGAGATTAGAGTGGTTAAGATTAAATATGTATGTGAACAGGCAATATTCATTACTTGATAAATATTTACTAGATTATAGATTTTCTGAAAAATTTTGACCCTTGATTGGTTCAGAGCTTGAGTAAAATATCATGTTGGCCTCAAGTTTCCCTCACTCTTTGAGGAACAGAACCACATTAAGAGATGGTTTTGTAAAGATGAGTATTCACCTGATCTGTAAGGCTGAGGGGAGGGTTCTGGCATGATTCTAATTATTCTAGTTTTTTGATATTTAATTTAGGCATCATTATTTACAATAGTACTTACATTAATATTTTAGGAATACACTGTCACTATTTCACCCACAACCAAAAGTGCCTACTCTCCCTCCACTACTATTTCTAGGTTCCTTCTCATCCTGGCATCACCTGGCAGCCTCAAATCTTCAGGCAAACTCACAGGGTTTGTTATCATTGCCCCAGTAGTGGCACCTTAGTGTGTGTTTTTATATTTGACACGTAATTGGTCCTCCCTCTACTCACTTTGCTCAGCATGACGCCCTTAAATTCCCTCCAAGGTGCAGTAAACCACAAACCTTCTTTCTGAAAACTTTGTGAGAACCATTGTGTATTTCCACCACAGTTTCTTTATGGGGTGGTTTGTCTAAGTCTTATTCGATCAACCTATAGAATCAGCTTGAAGAAACCCTTCCTTTTCAGAGTTCAGTGAGAGTGTAATGCTGATCAGACATTCATCCATTTGTCTATTGTTTCATAATGCTTATCTTTGCTCAGGAGACCCCCATTACTCAGAAAGCCTTTCCCTCAGGTAAAGAGGAGCTGGCTACTTTCATCCCTTTAGATGTTTTCTGTCACCCCTCCCTGCCTCTAGCAAGGAGAACCTGACCACTCTATTTAAGCATTGCAGGTTCATTCCACACACACTCTCTTCCCCTTTTTTGTTTTCTTTTCTTTTTTTAATTTTCTTTCTGAAACTCCTCAGGTGTTTTTAACTTTATGTGTTCTTTTCGCAATCCTTCACCCCTAGAATATAACACTGATGACAGAAACTAAGTTGCATTATTCTATACTTATTTCTGCAGATGGGCTATGTCTGGCACATAATGAATGGACAATAAGTAGCTGGAGAACTTAATATCATACTTATACCCAGGCCTTAAGTTGGATTCTCAACCCTTTAAAACAGGATTTTTATCAAAATTATCACAATTCTGTACCTTCTTCCAATCCCAAATAAGATACCTGTACTTCCTGGAATTCTATCTTGCTTGGCTCAGTTAGAATTATTCTCCATCTCCTCCTCATTCCTACATAGAGATCACTTCACTGCACTTGTATCACTTGTCTTCCTGTTGTTCAACAATTTGCTCAAGAGGGCACCAGTAATATCTCCATACATCCTGTTGCAAGCAAGTTTAGCCCAAGGGCATCTGCTTGCTCCAGGGACAGGAAAAGCCTCAAACCATTCCTTCAGGTCATGGGAATGAGGTCCATAATTGTTACTGGTTTTTGGCATATCAAATAAAACATGTAGCAGAAACACCATCCCTACTTTTAGCAGCATTATTCACAATAGCCAGAATCTGGAAACAACCAGAGTGCCCGATAATTGATGACTGGATAAAGAAACTATGGTACATCTACACAATGTAATACTATGCAGCTGTTAGAAAAAATGAAGTTATGAAATTTGCCTATAAATGGATGGACATGGAGAGGATCATGTTGAGTGAAATTAGCCAGAAGGAGAGACACAGATATAGAATGACTGCATTTATTTGCACTACTTGAACACAGCCCGGATCATCGACACCCACCCTGCAGCCGTTTCTTCCTCAATCCGGCCCAGGTATGCTGGTCCACAGACTCTTAGACATGGGGCAGAGTGGTTCCTTGCTCTCCCTGTGCCCAGCCGTTCATGAGGCAGTCGGGAGGCATGGTGGGTTCTAGCCTTGGCCCACCACCCCGGCAGAACCTCACAACAAGCCAGGCGACCCCCCCACCCACTCCATGGGCGCCGCCATTTTCCACATCTGGACTTCCCTCTCTTCAGAACTCCACCCAGCCGACCAGCCCATCACAGCCCGGATCATCGACACCCACCCTGCAGCCGTTTCTTCCTCAATCTGGCCAAGGTATGCTGGTCCAGAGACTCTTAGACATGGGGCAGAGCGGTTCCTTGCTCTCCCTGTGCCCAGCCGTTCATGAGGCAGTCGGGAGGCATGGTGGGTTCTAGCCTTGGCCTACCACCCCGGCAGAACCTCACAACAAGCCAGACGACCCCCCCACCCACTCCATGGGCGCCGCCATTTTCCACATCCGGACTTCCCTCTCTTCAGAACTCCACCCAGCCGACCAGCCCATCACAGCCCGGATCATCGACACCCACCCTGCAGCCGTTTCTTCCTCAATCTGGCCCAGGTATGCTGGTCCAGAGACTCTTAGACATGGGGCAGAGCGGTTCCTTGCTCTCCCTGTGCCCAGCCGTTCATGAGGCAGTCGGGAGGCATGGTGAGTTCTAGCCTTGGCCCACCACCCCGGCAGAACCTCACAACAAGCCAGAGCGACCCCCACCCACTCCATGGGTGCCGCCATTTTCCACATCTGGACTTCCCTCTCTTCAGAACTCCGCCCAACCGACCAGTCCATCACAGCCCGGCTCGCGTGGCGCGCGGTTCATCAATAAGTGCTTTATTTGGAGGTGTTTAAAGAATATGCCTCCCGCACGGCAAGCCTAGCAAGCTGCTCGTGTTGTATTTGACATGCCAAATGCCAGTAACAATTATATTAGGTCAGTCCCATGACCTAATATAATGGTTTGAGGCTCTTTATGTTCCTGTAGCAAGCCGATGCCCTTTGCTCTACTGGCATGAGACAGGACATATGGAGATATTACTGGTGCCCGCTCTAGCAAATAGATGATTAACGGGAAGATCGTGATCGTGATCGTGACTTGATCACTTGACATCTCGTTATTCATCAGTTTGCTAGAGCGGTGCCAGTAACATTTCCATTTGACCCTATCACATGCCAGTGTAGCCCAATGGCATCTGCTTGCTTCCAGGAATACAAAGAGCCTTAAACCATTTATTCAGGGTCTTGAAGAAGTCTGACAATCTTGTAGATGGGTGGCCATGTGATCTTTTGACATCCCATGGGATCCAGTCAGTAACAGCTCTAGTCCAGAGGTCGTCTCCAAATCACATTACATTTCCAGCCCATCTGATTTTCAATGCCTTGGCAAACGAGACAGCATCCCTGACTCTGGAACAGCGACAGAGGTCAGAGCTCTGGATTCCTTCTTTCACTTGAGTGAGGCGTGATATTCCAAACATAGCTCTTTTGATTCCTCTTTGGGAGAACCTAATAGCATTCTCATCCTACTTATTTCATTTATTTCATTTATTTGCATGACATAAATATGTATATACATATATATGTATATATATATATATATATATATATATATATATAAATACATATTATGATACCAACATCCACGGTCAGGTGAAACGTGGATCAGGAGGCCTTGTCAAAGGTGGAAATTACCACAAACATGTGGGAGCCGAGGTTAGGTAAGACAGAGAAGGGAACAGTGTGCCAATAATTTTTTAAAAGTGCTATTACCACATAGAACATAGCATTAAATACAGGCAAAAAGATACACATGATAACCTCTAAATATATGTATTACAATCCACAATATGTAAGAGAAGGAAGAGAGAAAAGAGATAAAGAACCTGCCATAGAGGCAGGCTAGGGGAGGGAGGGGGAGGGAATCGGGAACATTGGTGGTGGGAAATGGGCACTGGTGGAGGGATGGGTGCTGGAACACTGTATGACCAAAACCCAAACATGAACATTTTTGTAATTGTTTATCTCATGGTGGTATAATAAAATATATTAATATATAAATATATTAATAATACATTAATATAATAAAATATATTTTAAAATCTATGTAGGCATTTGATATGCCTACATAGAGACTTAAAATAAAATTTTATGGGGGTGAAGTAATAACTCAGTGGTCAGCAGAAGGATGTTTGAACTCCAACACAACATAGACACCCTCCCCTCCCCATCACTACTAGGTGCAGCCTTGAAGTTCTTAAGCACTTCTGTGAGTAGCCCTGGTGTCTCCCAACACTGCCAGGTCTGGCCATTGAACCATCTAATATGACGGACAAATATTCCCAGGAGTGGCCCCACTTCCCCTGAAGACTCCTTGAAAGACCCAGAAAAGAAAGAAAAATCTCTGATGTTTTTACTGAAAGCTATAATTTATTCTCTCTTTCCTTTCTCTAAGCCCCCAAAAAAAGGAAAGAGTAATTGATTATTTGGGGTCACACTCATGGTGTTGACAGGTAGTTGTGGATACCAGGGAGGAATTTGTGTGCCAATTGCATGGGATGTGCTCCTATCTAAGAATGAAAAAATAAAAATGGAAACATCTTTTATCTTCAAGGAAATTGGGACCTCATGGGTTTGGTACAAAAAAAAAAAAAGCAGCCAACATACATGAAACATCTGATTTATGTTAGGTCTTTAAAACACATGTCACTTTTAATCTTTTAAAAGGTCCATTTTACAGATGGAAAGGACCTTTCCATTGCATTTTTACTGCAGCAAAAAGAGACAAGGTGGGAAAGCAAACTGGGAGGATAGAAATATCTGGTATTAAGATATTCTGATAGAAGCTACAACATGTGAGGCATTTTACCATGCACGTGACCAACCTAAGTTTGATCCCCAGCATCGCATATTGCTCCTGGCATCACCAGAAGTAATTCCTGAGTGTAGAGTTAGTAGTAACCTCTGAGCACACCTGGCTCTGCCAGATGTGATCCCAAAACAACAACAAAATTCTGATAGCTTTCCCACCAAAGCTTCCCTTCCATATTGCTGTCAGTTAGTTTCTCAAAACAAACAAACAAAAAATACATGGAAAGATTAATTTTGCCAGCGCATATAGCAATAAACTGAGGAACCAGGACTCACCCCCACAGCCGACCAACTCCAAGTTTCCTTCTTTTCCTTGCTTCCTCTCATCTTCAAACTTCAATATTTCTCATCCTCAAACCTCAATATTTCTCATATTTCTAGGTACACAGGACTGCCTGAGCATCTTACTGAATTGCAGATTTTGATTCAGGAGGTCAGGGATGGGGCCTAAGGATCTACAGTTCTTAAAGCCCCAAGCTTATGAACATGGCGCTGGCACACACACTGTGTTTAGAGTGGGAATACTCTAAACCATACTTACTGGGACGTGAACTAAGCAAAGAAAAGGAATCATTTGACTAGTTGGCTGTACTGAGTTTATTGGAGCCCCAACTCAAACTGTCCAGCCTGTATAAACATACACCTGCAGGGGTAGAATGAAAGGAGCAGGGCCACTGGTGCTCCAGAATCTCAAAGCATCCTCAGTCTATGTTGAAGGGGGTAAAAGGTCCCAAAATGCAGGAGTCTGAACATCTTCTTGAGTAGTTGCCTGCTACTCCTCAGGAGTCTGAACATCTTCTTGAGTAGTTACCTGCTACTCCTCAGGAGTCTGAACATCTTCTTGAGTAGTTAACTGCTGCCAAGCACTGCTGTTCCTTGACAGCTAAACCCTGGACAGAGAAAGCAAAACTGGGAGTCACAGCTCTGGAACCTGCCTCCTGGTTGATTTGGGAAAGGTTAATGAACATTTCCTAGCCTGACTTCATTATCTGCACCTTGGATCTGGCAATACCCTTACACACAGAATGGAATTGTATTTTCATTTTGATAGGATAGGCAGTCTGTTTAGCACTGTTCAGGCACAAAGTACACTTGGAATATAGTCCATCTGCTTTTGTTCCCCATGGCAGTATAGCTAATCCCCACAATGATTCTTTGAGTGGGAGAATTATCTCCATTTTACTAGATAAGGGAAAGCTGATGAAGCTTAAGTGGCTTAAACAAGGTTCTGCAGCAAGTTTGGTGTTTAGCTACACACATGTTTGTATCCAGTAACAGCCACAGATATTTGGTCTTTTGGGTATGTTGCAGTAGATTTCGAGGGAGTAAGTAGCAAGGACTGCATCTCAGGACGATGGGGAGGGACTGAGGGATTTGAAAAGGGCTGTGGTTAACCCAGCAAGTGGATTATTGCCACACAGGTGATCTTGAGGTGACTGGAGATTTCATCATGTGCTTTGAGGACAAAATTTCGGCCTGAGCTAGGGGTTCTAATACCCATAAAATTTCCTTACTCAACTCAGAAGTTTTCATTCACAGCAGCTACCCATCTGGCCACCCCTCGGGCATCATTTGTAGATGAGGGGGAAGCAGTTAAGTTTGCGGAAAAGACCATTTTTGAAGAGAAAAAGAAAAAGAGCAGAATGTGCAAGTTGGCATGCAGAAATGCTGAGGCTCCTTCCAGCCAGCGCTGCGAGACGGCAGCTTCTCTGCGGCTGCCATCAGCCAGAGGGGAGTCACCCCAGGAATAACCTCCAGGACTCCCAGGCAGAGGAAACCAGGTCTCTCCAAAATGCAAGGGGGAAATGAAGGGTTATATCACCTATGTGATCATGACATTTCCTAGAGTTTTAATATAACACAAATGCTTAACACAATCCATTGAAGGTCATTTATCTTTTCTTAAGTGATTCCAAAAATCCTGGGAGGTATTTCAGGCTTCATAATGGTCCCATAGGAGTTCAACAGGGTTATGGCAAAGGGTACAAAATTTGGAGTTAGAAAATCTAGATCAAGGACCCAAGGGATGAATTGGCCCTTTGCCTGTTTTTCTAGTTTCATTGAAACAGATCAAGCAATTCATGTGTTTATGCATTGCCTGTAGCTGCTTTCACACTGCAGTGGCAAATTTATCATGACAGAGACCACAGGACCCACCAAGCTTAAGCTAATGATTATCTCTCTATGTTTTTCTATGTATGCTAGAAGACAAATCTTCAAATCTAAAACATCATAATAACATCCAAAATTAAAGATAAAATTCTTCCCCCATTTTACTTTCTTCCACTGCTCAGTTTCCAGAATAAATGAGGCTTGGTTTTTCATATTTTCTATCAAAGGAATTTAATCCTCACTCAAGTGTTTAAAAGCGAATACTTAGCTCCATAGAGTATTTTTATTATACTTTGCTGGACTCCTCCTGTGACAGCGAGAAGTACACGAAGAAACGTGATCATGAACTAGGCTAACCACAGGTGATTTTATTGTACTGCCAGTTTATCTCAGGGCTTTCAATTCACAAGCTGGTGTTTCCACCTTTGTCCTCTCGTTCAAGGTAGTGTTCTGTTTTGCAGTTGGCTGTTCATCATTATATATCAAGGGCATTCTCCACCCTTTTCCCTCTTCTTTTCTGAAATGATGTTCATTTGCTTTATCGTTTCCCAGAGGGACCCTTCTTCTTGCCGTTAAACGCGTTCTCTTTCTAAACCGAGAACAGATGATGACAACACAGTTGAGCTAATTGCAATCAAGTACTAAGATGATGGTGGGTTTGGGACCTATACAGCAGGTGGGTGGATAGGACACATCTTGCTCAGCCCAAGTCCTTTCTTTCACTTCACCTTCAGTACCTTCTTAGGATGTGAGTGCGTTTCCATCTGTCCAAAATAAATAGTCTAAAATGCAGAATGATTTTTTTTTCACGTGTGGAGTACAAAGAAGCACAGTAAGGGAAGTACAAGTGATTGGTGGTATCAGATCCTGAGAGTGAGCCTGACAAACTGAATTTGTCAAGGGGACAGTGACAAGGGTTTGGGAGCCTTCAGATATTGGTGGAAGAACATTGATACTGTAATGGTAGATGTGGCTTTAGAGCATTGTAATTCCTGAAAAGTTCTCATTAACAGTACTGTTAATCATTGTGCTTAAATAAAAATAGATGGAAGAAAATCTAAACAAAGATAAAATAAAACATGAAACTAATAACCACTGTATTTATTTTAGATGTCCATAAACATAGTTAAAAAGCAAGGTATTGCATCGGGACCATGCAACACAATAGAGCATGGTAAATTTCTCCACATATTTTCCCTTAGTACAATAAAACATGAATTATTTGGATTTAGGCCCTGTGTTCAGTCAAGTAGTATATGTTTTGCTTATATTTTATTTTACACAAATTTAATTTGATAGATTGACCTTTTGATCATTTTCCTAGAATTTATGTGTAAGGCTTATCATTGAGATTATTTTATTCTAAAATCGCCCTTTAAAGCAATGCAAGTTAGTGTATGACTAAAGAAATAATTATAAGAATAGTTTAGTACAGCAATTTTTAAGGCATCTCTTATATACAAGGTAAATTGGACTGATACATTTGCATGATAAAATGGATTTAATTAGGTGAATTTAGCTAGTCTTGATGAAGTGGAGCCAAATTTGGGATAAATTATATTTTTAAACCAATGAAATTAGTCTTCTTGTATTTTTGGATTTGCAAGTTCCTTATAACATGTGATAGGGTCTTGTCATACATACATACATACGCATGTACATACGCATGCACACACATGTGCATGCATACATATGTGCTCCAGTTTGGTGCACACACTCTCCTACCTGTGCACACACACTCACACACCACAGACAGTGCAATGGGAAGAGAGGGATAGCGGCACCTGAATTGGGCTCCTGTTCCCTGCTCTACCTTCATTTACTTATTCTGGCTGCTGAAGGGAGAACCTGGCAGAGTTTTCTTCTGCTTGTCATTCTAAAACAAAGAAATACCCTTACCGGAAGAATGGTCATTTGTGGTTTTTTATTTTGTGGACAAAGATTATAGTTGTGTTCCTCCTGATCCTTGTTGCTTCGGCCTATAAAGGATAACAAAGTCACTCATTTCCTGATCCGAACCCAACTTGTTTTCCCAGGTTCCCTCCTACAACCAACACAAACACAGACATGTACCAGCAAAACAGAAGCTGTTGGGAAATTTTTTTGGCTGCTGAAATGGGCTCCTGTCACCAGGACATGGCAGCGTTTTGTTGTATTGTCTCCCAGCCCTGGCCCCAGTACTCCAAAGAGAGCTTTATGTAATCAGTCTTCCTGACATGCAAAGTCCTGTCATTTTCCTCCCCTTCAGTTCTGCTGCCGCCTACAAATCAATAACATTGGCTAGGAAGTTCAAGCTGGTTTTGCAGCCACCCGAAGCTCTCTGTTTCTTAAAGGGTATGTCAGAAAATGTAAAGTTTCCTAATGATATTTCTGGCTGATGACACATGGCAGAGCTGATGGACTATTTATAATCAGTGGCACGATCGCAAGCACATTATTTTTATTTCACTTAGGAGGGAGCCCTGTCACTTGCTACCTCTCTCTGCAGACAAGTTGATGCCTTCTCCACCTAAAGAAGCTAAACCCTTCTTGCAGAATGCATTTGCGCTCTCTCCTTGTGTTAGGAGCTCCCCAGTTCTTCTGAATAGATAGCGCCCCATTTTATTGTTCTCAGGTCAGAGGTGAGGAGAACAACTAGTGATTTCTAGCAAATGCTTTAAATTCTGGCCTTGTCTTCACTATAAATGCCTCAGGTCTTTGCTGTTCAGACGCTGCTGTGCTCCTCACAGTATGGGTGTGACAGTCACACTGAGGCTGCAGACATAGCCAGAGCATCCAGCACGCACCCCAATGGCATAGCGTAGCTGTCTTTTGTTGAGTAGCTACTGTGTGCTCAGCCAGGGACTTGATAGGCATTTTATATGTCATTTGTCTTTAAACCTCTCAGAATTATCTCTGGCAAGTGCTATATCTATAGCGATTAAATGACTTCTCCCCTAAATTATACCGCTAATATATACCCAGGAATCACGTTTGGGTCTTTCTACCAAATACAGCTGCCCTCCTTCTACTGTTTCCTGCCCCATCTCTGCCTGAATGTATAGTCACTCGTATGTGCATGGTGTGCATGTGCAGGGAAATTATCTGGGTAGTTCCTATGAGTTAAAAGGAGAATCAGAGTGAGATAGAAAAACCGGAAACCCTCTCAGTCTGGGGTAAACCCTAGTGTAAAAAGGAACCATATGCTAGAGCAGTGTTTCTCAACCTTTTTCTAACCTTGTCCCTCTTTCAACTTGTTTTCTTCCTGTGGGAAGCTCTGTTCCTACAGTTGACCCCTTAGTCTCATGCTGTGGACCCCATTTCTATCATTTTTATTTGTGGCCCCTTGGAATATCCAGGGGGTCCATTGGGGACTATATGGCCCCTGGTTGAGAAGCACTGAACTAGAGCACTGGTTAACTCTCTACAATGGTAAATGTTACCTCTATAAAGATACTGAGCTCTCTTTATCTCTCTCTTTCTCTCTCTCTCCCTTTCTCTATCACTCTCTCTTTTTTAAAAACTGTTTCCACAGGACAGAGTTTAGGGTATGGATTCGTTAACTATATTGATCCAAAGGATGCAGAGAAAGCCATCAACACTTTAAATGGACTCAGACTCCAGACCAAAACCATAAAGGTAAGAGGTGATATGCTGACTCCTGATTCAGGATGCTTTGGTTAAATTTTATCCCTTTTTATCTATAGCTGCAGGCTGTGAGGGAGCTGGGAATGATATTCTTTATCTAGTCAAAGGACATTGCTGTCCACTGTAGTAAGTAGGGAGCACAGACCATTAGTGAAGAGTGAGGTGAGGGCTCCATAGGAGGAAAGGACCCAAGCTGTGGTGTCTCCCATCCAAAGGACAGAGGGCATGTCAGGGGGTGACTCTCCCACCAAGAAGGACTATGAGCCTGAGTCTACAAAGGTGGCCAGCACCACGCCCAGAGAAGAAACAGGCAAAGTGAACAAACACACACAAAACTGTGGAGTTGTCTGTAAACTGCCCCTGGATAACAGCAATAAAGACAGATATGACCTGAGTTGGGACAGAGAAGTGATGACAAGATGAGGCAGAGATTTTTCAGAGTGAGCAACTTCGAGTTGACCTTAACTGGAGCGATCTCTCCTAGCTAAGATTTGGAAAGGAAAAATCAGTTCTAAATAAATATGTATGTCTTTAATAGGTATGGGTACTGTTAAATCAAAATATGCATAGTAAAGGGGAGAACAGAGAAAGCAACATTTCAGCAGCCTGAAAATAATCAGACTGATAGATTATAATCCATGTGGGCGGTTGTAAAGCCAAAAAGAGCAAACAGTCATCCACAGCCTGCCCACAACCCGTCTCCCTAAATGGAGGGAGTGTGCCTGAGTTGACACCCTCCTGGCACAGACTTCTAAAAGAGGTGGTGCTGGCTTTGACCCTTTGGACAGCAGGGATTTTCTCCTGGATGGAGCCTGTCTCCCTCACCGCCCTTCCTTTTCTTCCCTCACCTCCAGCCAGCGTCCTGTTTGGGGGCAGTTGCCAGCCAATTAATGAGTACCATCCTTCATAGCCTATTAAACCAGGGAGGTGTCTCCTGGGTGCTCTTATCCTCATGACAGCAAGTCTGATGCAAAGTAGGACAAAAGAGAAACCTCGCCCAGAATGGAAATCTATAGATGGCACCAGATCTTAAAGCACAAAGCCAGGACTTTTTAGTCCAGCTGAGCTACTTTTCCAGCATCCAGACTGACAGAGGTGACTACTGGTATAAGATAATCTTAGCTAGAAGGTACTTAGACCCAAAACAACAACAACAAAAAGCAAAGACCTTATCATGTTGGTATATAGTACATAATTTTCTTTTCTTTATATCTTTCCTTTTTTCTTTTTCTTTCATTTTTTTAAAAGAAGCTTTACTTTTGCATTTGAGTTTAGATTATTTCTGAAGATGATTGCTTTCCTTGATCTCCTGCAGTTTGTGGTCTACAAAGATGCCAAAATGGGCTGGATTCAGGTTGCCTTGGTCTCAGCAGTATTAACTCCTCTGAGCTCACTAAGGGAGAAATAATCAAGCGTTGTTTAATCCTGAAGTAGTCCTTCGGGAGGCAAAAGGATTAATTTCATTCAAAGGGAAAAAAACGCACCTATTTTCATGCTTTAAATAAAGATGGAATGCTCATGTCACCGATTCTTAGATGAGGTTGAGAGCTGTTTGTGGGTTTGATTGATTTTTTCTATGCTATCCAGTTCAGCATTAGACTGTCAGATACTTACTCTTCTTTTGATAGACATCCTGACCTTGAACTGTGAAAGGTACTTTGAAATCCAGACTTCCCCAAGAGCTTAGGATCAAATCACTGCCATCATTTCTGCTTTTTTGTTTGTTTAAGTATCCTGAGGAAACCATTGGGGGTTCCCAAAAGACTGAGAGGAGCCGGCTTTTCTGATCTCAGAATGCATCCTATGGCCCATCAGAAGCTGTGCTTTGTCTAAGTGGATCTTAGAGACAAGGAACATTGATTAGTTAATTTCTGTGAAGAGCCAATCTGCCGCCTTTCCTTTTCTATATCATTTTCTCCACCCCCTCACCCACCCTGTGCTCACCCTACATCAAAATGCTGCCAACACATTTGCACCCAGCAGTAACGTGAGCTTCGGAGGCACTCTAGGATTCAAAATGCATGATGCCACGGCTGAATCAATAATTTCCTTTCTCCTCTACGAATGAAAATTTAATGTGCAAACCTGGGGATTTCAAGCCCTTTCATTAAAGCAGTTTATTTGCTATACAAAAAATTAAGTTTGAGTGATAGGTTCCTTTATTAACTTTTCTTCCCTTTCCTAAAGGGACACAGTGTTTAAAGGTAAAAATCATATTAAAGGGGAATAGGAAAAAAAAAACCTTTTTATGTGCTGTTAATAGTCTCATCATTTATTAATTTTTAAAAAATTGTTTTTCTGCCTTTCAGGCGACTCTTTACTTCGGCTTCAGTTTGCTTTAATAAGTGAAAGGTTTATCTCTTTGCTCTAACTCCCTTGAAGGAATTGATAACTTGCTCATGTGGGGAAAATACAAATATCTACATTGGAACTATGCATTACAAAGATCTCCTTGGAACCATTTGGTCTATGTTTGCATATCTTGGTGAAGTTTGTCCCTCCTTCTCATGTTTCTTTTTTTTTTTTTATTTTATAGGAGTGGGGTGCTCAGGGAACCCAAGAATCACTCCT
Source organism: Cryptotis parvus (assembly GCA_021461705.1). Lineage (NCBI taxonomy): Eukaryota > Metazoa > Chordata > Mammalia > Eulipotyphla > Soricidae > Cryptotis > Cryptotis parvus. The sequence continues at coordinate 52,879 of JAJIBD010000691.1, read as the reverse complement.
AGCAATTCTCAATTCTTGGCCAACCTGGTGATAGTTAATGGATGTGGTACTGCTTAGGCCCATTAGCAATGCCACCAAGCCGCCAAGGGCTTCCGGGGTAAACCCTGTAATGTTTGGTGTAGCAGGGGTTCTCCAGGGCTATACCCAAAGGCAGAGACAATCAAATGACTGTGAGAGAGCCATTTAAGGGCAGCTGTATCAAAGCATGTGCCATAACCCCATACTATCTCTCCAGCTCCTACCTTTTTCTTTTTATTCAAGGGTGAGAGGTGTTTAGGGGTTTTGTTTGTTTGTTTGCTTGTTTGGTCCCACCTAATCAGTTGCTCCTGATGTTGCCCTGGGAGTCTGAGCCCAAGCAAAGCATGCATTCCAGCCTGGTAGGCTATCTTCTTGGCCCTTTCTAAAGGATCTGCAGTGCCTCATGCACTGCACATGACTTTAGATGCAACACACAATATAGATTTCATAGGCAAACCAAGAGTTGGTTCCTAAGCTTTAAAATATGATTGGGGCCGGAGCGATAGCGCAGCAGGGAGGGCATTTGCCTTGCATGCAGCCGACTGGATTCAATCCCCAGCACCCCATGTGGTCCCCCACGCACTGCCAGGAGTAATTCCTGAGTGCAGAGCCAGGAGTAACCTGAGCATCACTGAGTGTGACCCAAAAAGCAAAATAAATAAATAAATGGATGGATGGAAGGATGGATGGATGGAAGGATGGATGGATGGATGGGTGGGTGGGTGGGTGGATGGATGGATGGATGGATGGATGGATGGATGGATGGATGGATGGATGGATGGATGGATGGATGGATGGATGGATGGATGGATGGATGGATATAGATAGATAGATAGATAGATAGATAGATAGATAGATAGATAGATAGATAGATAGATAGATGTGCCCCAAAAGCAAGATAGATAAATAGATGGATAGATAGATAGATAGATAGATAGATAGATAGATAGATAGATAGATAGATAGATAGATAGATAGATAGATAGATAGATAGATAGATAGATAGATAGATAGATAGATAGACAGACAGACAGATGGATAGATAGATGGATAGATGGATAGATGGATAGATAAAATAAAGTATAGTGATTAATAACTAGATTCAGGGATACTTAACACCCTGAGGGAATAGTGGAGACTATAGTGAGCCTGAGAAGCAGTAAAAAGGGCAGCTCTTCTTCGGCTGCTGCTGATTTAGTTTAAGCCTAAATTATTGCCAGATCTTCCATTTGTTCAATAGCAATCTAAACTGAGATTTTTTTTAATGCCAAATCTTCCAGATTTTAAAGTTCGGAAGCCAACGTTAAAGCATTATGTAGGCAAACCAAACAAAACTTAATGCTTGACCTGTGGTAAAGCAGTTTGCAGCCTCTGAACTCAGATCTTAAACTACAGTTTTTGCTGATTGAAAGTAAATGACTCATTACAGAGCTTCAAGGTGAAGATGATTACACTAGAGTTTTCTGACAACAACTATTTATTTCCCCTTTATTAAAGGGGATATGGTATGGCATTGTGTGAGTATGGAGGGTGTGTGTTGGACAAGGCCAGGCCTCTGTTCTCAGGGAGAGTACAGTCTGGTGTAGATTCAGCATAAACAAAAAGCCTGATTTTGATATGATTGAACCCCTAGGAACAGAGTGGAGTACTGCAGATAATTTGCCTACCTGGAATCAAACAAGAACCTTCTTGGAAGCATGTGTTACAGATCTCCCTAGAACCCTCTAGTACAGTTTGCAGACATATGACTGCGTAGGAATTGTTCTTTGTATTATCAGTTGTTTAGTGCAAGACAGTGGTCACTTAAAGAAGGAAGTGACTTGTTGAAAGGCACACAATTAGCCATCCAGTTGAATGAGTTAGCAGCCAAAGTCTGCAAAGAGGATCCTCTGATAAGTTACTTAGTATGTGAGATGAACTTAAAAGGAAAATATAACAATTAATAATATAAATGCCTTCTTATATTGAATATTTTCTAACACTCTTACTGCCTTTGCATGCATATTTCTTAATTTCTTAAAACATCCCTAAATAGAGGCGAGAGTGATAGTTCAGTGGGTAGGGCATTTGCTTTGCACTCAGCCCCCTTGGGTTCGATTCCCAGCATTCAGCATTTCATATGATTCCCTTAACATTGCCGGGTGTGACCCAAAAAGCAAAAAAAAAAAAAAAAATTCCTAAATATGTATGTGTGTGTGTGTGTGTGTGTGTGTGTGTGTGTTTGCTCTAATTCTTAAAACAGTCTGGTAAGGAAGTGCTACTACTGTCTTCTTTATACCAGTGAGGAAACTGAGGCCAAAAGAGGTTGAAAAGACTTACCCAGCATCTCACACAATAGCTAAATGAGATTTGGAGTAAAAAGAGTCTTAAAAATATCTCTGGCAATAGGTCCTAAATGTTGGCATGTCCGACTGCATATTGCTCAGCAGCATTTTTTAAGAATGTGAGATGTGTATTTGGGTATGCACACGCACGCACACATGCACACACACACACACACACACACAGAGATTACACTCCCTAGTATTGGAAGAAAATATTAAAGCAAGAAAATGAATTCATGGTTGCTAGCTACAGCTTCTTCAGTAAATAGACTTGTAGTTCAGGGCTTTTACATCAACCTCCAAAATGACTTCAGGGCATTATTCCCTGCTCTGCTCTAGGCCCTGGGGATTAGAGGGCTCAGAGACAGACCACAGTGCACTGAAAGTCTCATATCTGTGTCAGAGCAGCATGGGGTTACACCATGTACTAAACTCAGTTTGCCTGTTGAGTAACCTGTCTCCCACCTGGGAAACTGGGTCTTTTCTCAATATTTGAATCCTGAATCCTAGTGATTTGCCCTATCACTGGGCTCTGGGGTGCTTTATCTCTCATTACCACCACCACCACCACCACACACGCAAACGCAAACGCAAAACACACACACACACACACACACACACACACACACCTGTTGACTCCAACACAGACCATTTCAGAGTTAGGAAGCATTGGGTGTCAAAGGCCATGGAGTCTGGAAAGTCGTTCCTGCTATTCTTGATCCCATACTGGACACCAGTCCCAGTTTCCAACCACTTTGAGGGGCCCTAAAAGAGCAACAAGAATGTCTCTTGTTAAGACATTCTCAGATGAACCTTATAGCAACATTCTAGCTCCTTGTCCTGTTAATGAAGAATGAAGATTAGATGGCTCTGCAGAGTGCTCAGAAGAGGAGTATGTTTACCAATAGTTAGGGTTGATGTTCAAGTTACCCTGAGAATCTTCTGTAAAAATGTGACCTGAAATGAAATTGGAGGTGGGGGCGAGATGGGGCCCTAAACTTCTCAAAGCAGTGAGACACATGGTGGATTTTAACCTAAGTGAGAAGAAGCAGGTTTCAGCATCATTCCCCCACTGGGCTGACGGGTCTACCGTGGGGAAACTGCTGAAAGGGGCCTCAGGCCACAGAGCTTTTTACCTTGACTGGGGTTGAAGCAGTGCAGGACTTGGCAGGAGATGGATTTGGTCAAAATAAAGTTTAAAGAAGGCTTGTGTAGTAGCGGTGTGTCACTTGGGGTGTTTGATGCATGAAACCAGTAGTTGGCAGTCTGCTGTGATAGGTTTTTGTCAGCTGTAGGTAATGATTTTCAATACTTCTCTTAGGAGATTTTTCCCACTCATTTTAAAAACAAAACAAGTTTTTTCATTAATAATTTTAAATGCATTATTTAATGAAAGCAGTATCAGCCTTTCCGCCCCAGTGAGTTAGTGTTTGTATATATTTTCCTTCCTTTTCCCAGTGCCTTACATATTTACAAATGATTCTGTGGCATGTCTTTTTCTGGTAATTGCATTAAGCTCTTTTACAAATTATAAAAATGTGAGTATCAAGAAAGCCTTGCAAGAGCACGCTTCTTGTGCAAATCAGAGGTGTGAGTGATTTCAAGATGAGGTTTGGGAAGAAGGGACCCCAGGGACTGCACTGCCACTCTGTGTGAATCCAAAAGACTGTGTGTACTGGACCAAGATAGAGGTGTGAGAGGAAGCAGCTTTCTCACCAGGCAGCAGCCTGGTTGGTGCTGATGCCGTAGGGAGCAGATAAGAGCAGGGAAGGTACTTGAGTGAAGGCTTCTCAGAAGGAGAACCCTCTCCTTTCCCAGAAAGGAATGTAGGCTCCTTCATTCAGCCTCTCTCTGTGCTGTTGAGCCCAGCTCCATTTCCACTTTACTCTTCTAATAGCACTCACAGTGCCTCTGGGGATCTCTCCACTCTCAAGTTTGGCAGGTTCCAGTTTTCTCCTCCCACTTATTTTTCTTGCCAGGGGTCATCAGGGAGCTGAGCATGCCCCCCCCACCCTCCACAGTCCACCTGCCTTGCTAAAGACCTCCATTCCGCTGAGACATCTCTTCTTTGCACTCGGCATAAGCAATTATTTCTCCTATCACTGCTCTTAATGCTTCCTGGAGAGTAAGCGGATCATTTTTTGCTGACGGATATCACCCCACCCAGAGAGGATAGATTGCCTCCCTCAGTCTTGTTAATCATAAGGTGATGTTTTTCTCTCCTACCCCATTTTGCCTTTAAACCGAAGTCATGCTGGAATGCTTCCCTGCCAAGGTCAGCTGGGGCTGTTGGATCACTGGATCTCTATGGAATGAAGAGAGGACACATGACAGCATTAGTGGAAACTGGACACATTGTTCCCCACTTGTGCTCTGGTACCCCTGGGGACTTTCTGCTTCCCATATCCTCTTAGCTTCCATTTCCTGGTACCGTCAGATGCTCAGGAGAGGAGTTCAAAACAAAGATGTGCAGATCCTTTTGCCTTCTCAGTCGAGTGAAGGTAATAGATTTTTCATCTTCAAGGTCATCACAAAGTGTTGGGTCTGAATCACAGAAGAAAAGTGTGTGGATACAGACTGGAAGAACACCTGGGTTACCAGAGTGTAGGGTCTTTGTCTCCAACTGTCCAAGCAGTCAACAATATGATGTAAACTTTTTTGAAAACAAAAATAAGCCCCCCTTGTCTGTGGTCTGAAAACTGTGAACTCCAATTCACCGATAGTGGTCCCTTCTCATCCATCCTGAACAAGAGCCCTGAGATTTTGTGTCCCATCCTCATCACATATTTTGCAAATGACCTGATTCTCTAAAGGGGGTGACAGAGGGAAATTGCTAAAGTCATGTAAGAAGTCATCACACTCACTCACCCCACAGTGTTTTTTCCTATCTCATTTATCTCTCACTCATTTTCCTCTCACTTCCTCTCCCTCTTTTTTTTGAGGGGGAAGAGAGTGACCACACCTACCAGTGCCCAAGGAGTGACACTAGCCATGCACAAGAGACCTATGTGGTGCCAGGGATTCAAACTCAGTTTGGCCACATGCATGGGAAGATCCTATCTCTTGTACTATCTCTTTGAGCCTTTCCTCTTTCTTTGAAGGTAGCTGATTTGAGCCACCCACTGCAGATTACTTCTGACTTTGTGCTCAGGAATCACCTCTAGTAGGGCTCCAAGTACCATATGCAGAACCATGGATCAAATTGGGATCGTCCACATGCAATGCAAGAGACGTAACCTCTATACTATCTGGGTTTTTTTTCCAATTTTCAAGGAAAGACAACTCTACATTGGCTCTAAATCTCAATCTTATATTTCAGTTTCAGGCAATGTTCAGAGTGAAATCATTGATTCTAACATTCCTTTCTAGCTCCAGGTCTTGTTTTTGTGCTTCAGGCTTTAATTTCTGGTGTCAGAGGTCCTAGACATATCTAATGAATTTAAGTTATATCCAAATTCAACTTAATTAAAATTTAATAAAATGAAAATTCAATTCCCAGTCACACTAGGAACATTTGGAGTGCACAGTAGCCACCATAGCTCAGTGGCTGCCATGTCAAATAGCACAGATCAGGAACATTTTCACAGTTCCAGAAAGTTCTATTGGACAGAGGGTGGCCTAGAAAACCAGGGGCTTTAAGGAATAAGAATCATTTCTCCATAGTTAGGAAGTCCCTGATCTGATCAGCAGGCTCCCTACAATCAGCGAAGTTCCATCCCACTTTCCCTTCCAATGTTTCCCACTCAAGAGTTCTCAGTGAAGATGGAGAGTTGAGGTCCTGGCTCTGTCAGAGAACCTTTGACTGAGGATAACCTTGACCAGGGTGCTTGCATTCTGGGGACTTATTTGCTTACCTATAGAATGGTTGCTTCCAGCTCTCACAGTCTAGCTAATAAAATATGATAGCCTGATCTTTCCAGCTTGGTAGCTTTCCAGGGGATGCAGCGGTTGTGCCAAGCACACAGCTTTTCTTTCACTGCCCAGGTTAGTGTGGCATAATGGAAAGATCCCAGCACTTCAAGTGCTATCTGTCTTTGTCCGTTAGTTCATCTGTGTGACTTTGGACAAGTACTTGACCTCACTAAGCCAGAGTTTATCCTGGATAATGGAACTAATAATATCTCACTTACAGGTATTCAGAACACACTGAGAAGTCCTCTTGCAAGGGCTGCTGCTGCTACCTCTAAAGTGAAAATGTTAGGAAGTAAGGGAAGATGTTTCTCTAGCTACATGCCCCTGAGATGCATAGGAAGGTAAAGACTTTCTACGACCTGCTAATCCTTAGGCAGCAAATATAAAAAGGCTTTATGTAGCAGAAAGTATCACACAGATTCCAGAGCAACTTTAATCAGAGTCGCTCCTGAAGCTGGAGCTGAGGGCTGCAGTTCAGTGAGGAGACTGTGGCTCTAGCCCCAAGTCTAAGACCATTTTTCTGGGAACACTGGACAGACAGTAAGATCCTCTTTCACCATTTTATGGACATTTTTAAGTTGTGGGAAACTTGAATCTTTTACTACACGTTTTTTCAAATATTTTATTTTATTAAAACATTGTGAATTTCAAAGTTATTCATAGTTGGGTTTTTGACAAACAGTATTCCAGTTTCAACTTCCTTTCATCAAGGTTCCCAGATTCTCTTACCTACCCACCCACCCAAGCCCCACCCCTGCCATATTGACAGGGTCCTTTTGAATTTGGTATTATACTTTGGGTCTCACAATTTCAAAGACCCAAAATGGTTTGGATATACTCTGAGGTTTGGATATTTAGTTCTATCATTCCTAACATTACCAAATTACCTGGGTTCCCTTGACCCCTACCCCAATTGCTTATCTCTCTCTTCTACCCTTCTCTTTACTCTAATTCTTTCCATCTCCTCCCTATACTTTGGGACCATAGATTTTCTAGGCATCCCGATTAAACCATTGTATTTTCTCATCCAGTCACTCTAAATATCACATATAAATAATATCATCTTTTGTTTGGCCTTCTGGCTTCTTCATTTAACATGTTCCAGATCCATCCATGTGTAGCAAATTGCAGGATTTCAGCATTCTTTACAGCTTCATAGTATTCCATTGTACTACACTATTTTTATAAAATTAGTTATAGAGCCCACTATGTGCCACATACTCTTACATAGTCTTGGGAACTCTTCAACTTTTGGTAAACTCTAGCTCCTTCTCCACATTACTGTCATCTTCTGAGAGGAACCAAGAGTCACTGCATGCAGTCTGCTCCACATGACGCTTTAATCACAACATTTACAGGTCCTGAAATATCTAAGGTGACACAGGAGGTGTGCAGAGACCTCCAGAATACTCAGACTATTGGGACAAATGTGCTTAGCATTGATGACTGGGGTGGGAGACAGAATGTGATGGCTGCTGCATTGAAATCTGTAGAGTTCAAGGTAAAAGTGATTGTTTGGGTCCAGGCCTCAAGGAAATGGCAGCATTCGACACAGGCCTGGAAGGATGGGCAGGATTTCATGATACTGTGATAATAAACAAATATTGAAGAAGAAACTTCCTATGCACATTTGGAAAATAATTTTTGAGGTATTGAGTACCTAGAAGAGTTAGTAGGACATGAGACTTGGGTTTGATCCCAAGGTCCTTGAATGCTGCGGTCAGGGATTTGAACTTCAGTGCAGACAATCCTGAAGGATTTTGAGCAGAGAAAGGTGACACCATCAGATATCATAAGAAATCTGACCTTCAGGTTTTCCCTGATAAAACCATGTCATGTTGCAGGAGATAGATGGATGAAGTATCAGGAGTGGGACATTGGAAATGCACACCTATCCTACTTATGGGCAGGACTACAGTTACAGTAAACCAGTCAATAAACCAGGCATGGTTGTAAACTAGTCACAATAGTCCAGTCATGGGAATAAACCAGTTAGTAAACCAGTCCTTGCAGTTGAAGCTGCTGATTGCAGGAGCCAGCTGGCTTCTCGAAGTTTTGCTCCTTGAATGGTTGGAAGCCCTAGAGTCAGTTCCCTACAGCCACTGCTCTGGTCTCTTTGGAATGACTGTATACCCCAGGGATCTGAGTGCTCTGGGGAGTTTGTACTCACTTGCAGAAGAGGAAAGATTGGAGAAATCTGAGCCTGATCTTCTGAAATGATCATCTTGTGTGTGTGTGTGTGTGTGTGTGTGTGTGTGTGTGTGTGTGTCTCCCTCTGCCTAATAGTGCTATGTGTCAAGATCTCTTGTAGTAATCTCTAAAACCCAATATCGTATCTAGCATTAAGGTTGGTTACATAGCAATCATAACAAACGACTGTTTATTGAGTACTTGCTACAATGCAGGCATTGTGCCTAGGAAGCAAGCATTAAAATTTTTCAGCCCTCGAATTGCTGTTAAAGGCACCTATATTACTAAAGCAATGCAACTGGGAAATAAGGGACTTACCCCAAAGTTACACAGATTTTAGGGGCCAGGGCAATAGTCCAGCAAGGAGGGCATTTGCCTTGCATGCGACAAACCCGGGTTCAATCCCTGGCATCCCATATGGTCCTCCAAGCACTGTCAGGAGTAATTCCTGAGTCCAGAGCCAAGAGTAACCCCTGAGCAATGCCAGATGTGACCCAAAAATAAAAAAAAGTTACACAAATTTTAATAGTGAGGACTTTTTTTTAAAATGAAGACCTCCCCTAGTGGTGGAGGAAGCATCAGGACCACACCCTAGAATCACACCCATAATTCCACAATGAATTTATGACTTCATACATACCAAACGTGATTTTTTCACACTTACCAAACGATTTTTAGTGGAGTTGCCATCTATGTTAATGGATATACAGAATATCAGCTGGCCCAGGTGATCATGAGGCACCCAGGAGGGAAGGCAGGTTCTAGCCCTGGCTCACCATCCCAGCAGAGCCTCAGCAAGAAGCCAGGGGAACCCCTACACGATGAGGGCTGCCATTTTCAACATTCGGACTCCACAGATCATCATAGCTCCACCCAAAAGAAAAGCCGGTCTTTCCCCGTCTCACACAGCCACAAAGGCAGCCATGCAGTTCATCAATAAATGATTGAGATGAGAGGCTACTACAAGAGTATCCCACTCACATGGCAGAGCCTGGCAAGCTACCCGTGTCATATTTGATATGCCAAAACCCAGTAACAATTATAGACCTCATTCCCATGACCGGAAGGAATGGTTTGAGGCTCTTTATGTTCTGGAGTGAACAGATGCCCTTGTGCTGCACTAGCACTGGATAGGATGTATAGAGATGTTACTGGTGCCTGCTTGAACAAATCGATGAACATTGGGAAGACAAGTGATACAAGTGACCAAACATGGCACTTTGAGCTGCCACCCCAGCCCAATTGTAAGATTTTCTTTTCCATTTCAAAGTGCATGTCCAATTTTAGTTAAAGTATCATGACTACGAAATTCTGGGCTTGACATGTCTCAAAACAATTGGCTGTTACTCTTACTATCACCTGTTAGTGAGATTAGGGGCCAGAGAGGGTCTTTCTTTTGTGTGGGACTAGAATAGAAATATAAAGATGTGTGCTGTGTGGGTGGGAGATGATACAGAGAGTGAGGCTCTTATCCTGCATGTGGAAGACCCTTTTTCAATTCCCAGCATCACATATGGTCCCTTGAGCACTCAGGATTTATCTCTGAGCACAGAGTTAGGAATGAGCCCTACAAACTCTGGGTATTGCCCAGTGCCTTCCCCAAGAAAGAAACAGAAGGATAGAAACTATGAATTTGATTCAGTAAAAGGAAATCTTTCCCACCTTCAGGGATGCCATTGGGCAGATGGGATGGCCCATAAGGGCATATGCCTGTTGAGGTTGTGAGTTTTTTATCCTTGGTAGGTAGGTAGGTCACCAGCTGTTTTAGAACCTCTCCAGAACCTTTGAAACCAGGTTTCTGTGAAGCACCATTCAAGGATAGCTCTTCCTGATAGGATCACCACATTAGAAAGATCAGAGGGGTTGCACTTCGCTGTGCATGGTGGTCCTGAGTTCAGTCCCTAGCGATACAGAAGAACAAAGGAAGTGTTGAGAGCACCACTGAGAAATTACCTTGGGAAATGGAAAGTGTTTATAGATGTCAGCAGTGGGGTCTGTACGAATGCGAGAGAAAACTCATGGCTGTGCTATAGGTAAAGAATGATCCAGACCCCAGTGAACTGAGGTGGGTAGAGCCTCTCTCAGAGGTTCTGGTAGCGTCCATATGTTTGTGTGGTAGAATCAGAAGAGTACATAAGGGTCTAGTTTTCCAATCTGACCCATGGAAGCCTTGGACTCATCATTTACTATTCACTGAATATCTACTAGATCTAGGTGTTATCTCAACCCTACAATGACTTTGTTTTTTGTTGTTGTTGTTGTTTGAAAACTTTCACAATATTTTATTTTATGTTTTTAATTTAATATTTTATTATACCACCGTGAGATATACAATAACAAAAATGTCCATATTTGGGTATTTGGGTTATGGTCATACAGTGTTCCAGCACCCATCCCTCCACCAGTGCCAATTTCCCACTACCAATGTCCCCGATTCCCTCCCCCTCCCCTAGCCTGCCTCTATGTCAGGTTTATTATCTCTTTATCTCTCTTTCTCTCTTCCTTCTCTTACACATTCAACCCTCAATGACTTTGAAGGAAGAATTTTTCACCTCCTTTCCGTCAGAAAGAAACTGAAGCTTGGGGACTGGCGATAGTTCAGCGGATAGGGCATGCCCAGATTCAATCCCCATCACCCTAGTCTCCTGAGCATTCCTGGGTACAGCTGTGGAGATCCCTGTTACCACTGGGTAACCCAAGTAATCCCTCAACACTGCAGGACCATTTGACCTAGAATTGCTAAGTCCCCAGGGCCTCCTCAGCACAGCTTGGGAGTCACCCCCAAGCCCCCGCCTAAAGAAATTAAAACTATCAAGGTCAAATTACTAGCCTAGAGTTACATAGCTAGCTTGGTAAGAGAAGTCCCAGTCAGGGCTCGCTGGTACCTGGTTGTAGTGCCATGCTTACAGAGGGTTCTTGGAGACAGCAAGGATGGGGTTTAGAGGAACTGCAAGTCTTCCATCAAGATCACCTCACCTTTGAGGCAGCACTTTATGGTCACCTGCCTCTGAGCCACCTTGAGAGATAACGGAGTAGCCACTACTCCAGGTTCTTTTGAACTTCAGAGTAAGATCACAGCTGGCCTAGAACTAATCAATTTTGCCTTCAGAAATTCTGGGTAGGATACTGATTGTCTGAGGTACCAGGTTCTCTCTCTCTCGCTTTCTCTCTCTCTCTCAACTGTATGCCCCTGGTTCAGTGGGATTAGCAAGCCAGTTACTGCTGACTTTGTGCAGAGGCTGAAAGTTTATGATTTTAAGAGAAAAGTTCAGCATAATAAAGGGCCAGACACTATAGTCAGTCACTCAGTTAAGATGCAATAACTGAATTGAGAAAGTTGAAAAGTATACCAGAATGAGCATTTTGTTACTGAGTGTGGATAGATTCCTTTTCTATCATTTTTTACCACTACTTTCATAAGTTTCCTGGATAAGAAAACAGGAGATTTAAGCTTCCAAGTGAAGAAGAAAAAATAATCAGGAAATTGGCTTGGCTGAGTGGCTTGGCGGAGAATAATCAAGGTGCTGTTCACCTTTGAGATTGGTTGCTATTCTGTAACCAAGGTCTGTTTCTGTGGTTATCAAAGTTATCTTTGGGGGAGATTACTTTGGTTGTGTCCCCTAACTTTTCCGTTGTAGCTCCTTTTCCCTAAGTGGTCTTCCTCTGCTCTGGCTGCCCAGAATAGATAGATTCAAGAGTAAGATAGTCCATTGTGAATTTATTGGGTGTCAAGCAGGTACTGAGCATATCCCCTGACCATCATCATCTCTGTTCCAAGAACAGAGAAAGGCCATTCCCGGACCCCACCATATACTGTCATACAAGCTGTCTTACCATTAGTCTCACCGAGCTCTGTATGCTTCCTTCCCCCACTAACCTTTGGTGAAAGGGGCAATAGTCTCCCTCTTAGCTTTGTTCCAGTTGCACCTTTACATAACCCTGGAAGAGCATCATCTCATAGCATTGTGATAATGTGTGTTTCTCTCATTCAACTGATTGTTTTTGAGTACCTGCTAGTCTTACACTGCCCTCTTTGGACTGGGATATTCTTTATAGCAAGAATCTAAACCTAATTTTTCTTGTTCTTTGTTTCCAGCATACTGTGCCTAACTCATAGTAAATCCTCATGAAATGCTTGAGAGAAAAATCTCTTAAGTAATGTCTAAACCTAGAACAACCTTATTTCATTCCTTCCCACCTCATACAATGAAGCAAGCAGCAGTTAGCTCTAAAGACTCGTGATAAATGCCAAACCTTTATTAGGACCTCTGTTCATTTATCCTTTAGGAAGATATTGAACACCTCTGGGTACTAGGCTCTGTGCTAGAGCCACAGAGATGAGTGAGATACAGACATACAAGTCATGATCCCAATGAAATCAGAATGGTGGGTGTAGAGAGGGTGCATAAAGGTGCACTCCTGAGAGCACTGAGTTGTCAAGAGGGGCTTTAGAAGGAGGTAAGATTCAGGAAAGTGTCTAACAAAGATTGCATTTGAGCTGAGCCTCAAAGAGGAGTAGGATTTGGACCTGAAAGTAAGTGGGGGTCTTTCACCATGAGCAAAGGCACAGGGATGTAAAGGTATGTTTGAGAAATCCAGTGCCCTAATTGTCATAGATGAGGCAAGGTTGGCCTCATTACCTTGGACATATCACTATGATGATTTCAGTTTCTTCCTTAACAACCTTGTCGTGCACCAAACATACTTTTCCTAGATTCTAGCCTTAAGGGCTTTGACCCTTAAAGGGCAGAAGTAGGAGAATCCTGTATGGAGTAACATCCTGCACAGTGAGTCACATGGGGTTCTTGGTCATTCAGCTCCCATCCCCCAAATCAGGGACATGGCATGTCGGCCATGTTAGGAGGCTGCCCAGAACTTTCTAGAGAGGATGAGAATACTGCAGGTGAGATGCTCTTCTCTATTCGCTGCAGGAGGCCACAAGGCAAATTAGTCACTCACATCATTCTCTCTCTTGACTCAACATCTATTTTTAGGTGTGGTGCCCATGAAGGGACTTGGCATCACTGCCATGAAAGGGGAGAGGGGGCTTTGGGTGAGAGGAGCTGCACAGTCACCTGGGCTATTCCTTCTGCTAGGCCCTTTCCCACACTCAAGTTTCGTTTTGCACCTGGAGGTTTGGTTCCTAATGCAAAGGTCGTGTTTAACATAAGCAATTTCTTTGGCATACATTTCTTTGCATACATACGTTTGTGTGTTGCATACACACTCACACCTCACCCCTTTTGACTTCTCAGGATTTGTGAAATGGTTATATAGATTAAATAAAACTGGCTGGAAAATACAGAGACATATAGGTCCCTTCCTGTCCAATGTTGTCAGATGTGCTCTGAAATAACTGTTTTCATCATCTATTCTGAGCCATAACTGCCCCAGAAATAGCTTTAGCAGGAAAGTGCTTTTGTTAGACTAGCTGTAAATTATATTTCAAATGTCTGATGTTGTTTTCTTAAAAAAAAAATAAATAAGTAAATGAAAGTCTAAAATTAATGATTGCTGGGGTTTGCTTTGCTTATGTGTACTGCTACAGATTTGGCTTCTTGCAGATGGAATTTCAGATCTGTTTACACTTCAGTGTTAGCTTTTTTGGGGGGAAGCAGTTGAGCTAGCTGAGAGGACAAATTTACAAAGTCGAACTTATTATAACTATCAGAGAGGCTCGCTTCTCTCTCCACTCCCCCTCTCTCCTGCCTTCTATCTCCTGTGGCCTCATTTTGTTTATCATGCATTTATCTGCTCCATCTCCAAGTTAGAAGGTCCTTGCAGATGTTATGGCAAGGTCACATACTCAGTTTGTTTCACAGGCAGATGTTCATTCAGCCCCATTTCACCAGTACTTTGTCATTCACTGAGAGCAGACCTTGTGGGAACAGATTGAACAAAAGAATGGGATTTAAAAAAAAAAAGGCTTGCAGAGAACCTGATCACTGCATTCAGGAAGGGGATGGAATTGGGGAGGGTGACAAGGAGAAAAATGTGCAAAGCAGAATTTCATGAGGTACTTTTTTTGGGGTTTATTCAAAAATTATTATGTGTTGGATACAGTAAATCATCTATACACCCACATCCAGGAGGTAAATCTTCAGAACTCTATGCGTGGGTAGTTCTACATTTAACAGCTGCCATACAGTAGCTATTTTGTTCTGCACTTAGAGACCCTTATCTGTGCATTTGTTTTAAGTTATTGTCAACTCTCCTTTTGTTCCCCTATTGCTAATTCTCCTGGTTCTCATTATTACAGGAGTAACTAAAGTTCCGATTACTGAGTGATTAAACAGACCCCCTGAGTTGGGAGGATAGACGGGTGTGTCACCTTGGTTGTTGGCTCAGTCTCTCCTTGAGGATGATTGCCTGTAATGGATGCAGCTCCTCTTGCCTTTTCCTAGGTCTCATATGCCCGTCCAAGCTCTGCCTCAATCAGGGATGCTAACCTCTACGTTAGCGGCCTTCCCAAAACCATGACCCAGAAGGAACTGGAGCAGCTTTTCTCACAATATGGCCGTATCATCACCTCAAGAATCCTGGTTGATCAAGTCACAGGTTAAGTGTTTCTTTGTCCTTTATTTCCTTAGGGCTCAGTGTCACCTGCCGTTGCCCTGTGACCCTGAGGAACGAGTGCTAACGGTTACTAAAGGAGAGGTTGTGGATCATGTATAAGCAGATTTTTGTCTTCAGAGAAAGGCTTCTTAGCAGTCAACCCCCTAAGGGGTTGGGCCATCTTGGGAGGCAGGAGATCTGCATCTTGGGAACTGTTCCAGCAGCAGCTAAACTACTTGGCAAGGTTGTAAAGAGGATTCAGGCATCAGGTTGAGACTGGGACTGTGTGACCTTCAAAGTCAGCTCCAACCTGACCAAATAATTTTTTTGTAAGTGAAAAGAACCTGTATGTATAGCTCTAGCTCCAGGAGAGCATGATAGAGTAGAGGGAACTTCACATTGCCTCATTCACACAAGAGGAAGAAAAGGTCCAAAGAGTTGAGTCTGACTTCCATCTGGCGAGTTTGTAGCAGTGCAAGGATAGTTATCAAGTTCTTGCACTTCAGTACTTTGTCCGTAATGAAGAAAGGCAACCAATGCCTCTTAGTAATAAATGTAATGCAGCCCAGTTGCATTTTTAATGAAAACGCAGTATTTTTCAAAGTACCTACTCCCAATTTACTCCAATTTAAAGCACCCCTTACAAACATGTGTTTATCATCTGACTCAAACTACAAACCCTCACTGCCAGCTCTGCCCATACACTGCATAAAAAGACCCCAGGACTCATGGAGGAGGGATGCACTGTGCCAACCTTACTGGATTCTAACGTGGTAAGCTCCTGCCAGGAGCTTCCCAGCGTATCCTGAGAGGACAGAGAATGCACACTATGCCTGCTGGGGATTGTTGGGAAGCTACTTTGAGGAGGTGATATTTGAATAAGATTTGGGGAGGATGTATCTTACCTGGAAAGACACTGTCCACCTAGCTTCTAGATGGATAGGACCTATTCTGAGGATAGGAAGCAAGAAAGAATACAGCCTGTTCAAATAGTACCTGACCGTTTGGTGAGTCTGGCTTGAGGCTCAGTAGAGCATCTGGAATCCAGTTGGCAGGGACACTAGATGCCACGTGAAGATTGTGGACTTTATCTGTAGTGGGGCCTTGGATGGGCACTTGTGGGGTTTGTCTTGCTTCTTTTTTAATTTGGAGTAGGTGCAATGAGGAACAGATACCACATACAAGGTAAAGAGTTGAGAAGGTATAGAAGATGTTATAAAGAGTGTGATATCATCAGATTTTGTTTTTCAGATAGATTAGTTAGTTGCTAGGTAGAGAGGTCATGGAGGACCAGCACTGAAGTATGAGATCAAGTATAGCAACTCAGAGAGAGAGGATGTAGTGGGGCTGTGGTACAGGACAGGAGGGACAGGTGTGGGAGATGGGTGCCTGGTTCTGTAGGTGGAAATCCTGTGTCCCAAGACATGATGACAGGCAAAACAGGAAATTGTCTTTGGATGAGTGAGAGAGATTCTCAGTGTCAGGCTCAGCTCTGGCCCCACTTGTGGGTTGACTCCCCACCGAATGCCCATGAGGCCCAGCCTATCTCTTTCCAGGAACAAATACCAGTTTGGCTTATCCACTTTTCATGAAGTTTCTTTCTCTTTCTCCAGGAGTGTCCAGAGGAGTAGGATTCATCCGCTTTGATAAGAGGATCGAGGCTGAAGAAGCCATCAAAGGGCTGAATGGCCAGAAGCCTAGCGGTGCTACGGAACCGATTACTGTGAAGTTTGCCAACAACCCCAGCCAGAAGTCCAGTCAGGCCCTGCTCTCCCAGCTCTACCAGTCTCCCAGTCGGCGCTACCCTGGCCCACTTCATCACCAGGCTCAGAGGTTCAGGTAGGCATGCCCACAGGGGAAAGGTTCTGATGCAAGGTATGAAGCTGAGCTAGGACCAGGGCACTCCATAGCCCTGAAGGATGGGCCAAGGGTAAGAACCTCCACCTCCAGGAATCATTGTGAGAAACTGCCCCTGAGCCTCTGTTTCCACTCTAACAAAACCAACTGCTGGGACCAGATGTTTTTCCAGACCCCACTCCAACTACCATGGTGACTGTGTGTTAAACTTGAGATTTTTTGAAACAAAATTTCTGCATCTAACCAAAGGGGTTGTTTCAGCAAGAGTTAAAGCACAGATGAAATGACTGTATTCAGCAGCTTAAACTTAAGGCTAAGTCAGTGTCTCCCTAATAAAATTGAAGAAAAGAGTATCATAACAAGCTGATTCTTACTAGAGGGAGTGATTCAAGCTGCCTTCCTTTCTTCTCTAGCAAACTTTTTGGGTTGGTGTAGAGACCTCCCCAGCAGTGCTTTTTTTGTGGCTGTAGAGACCTCCCCCAGCAGTGCTTGGGGCCACCAGGACTACTACACTCATGACTTCTTGGGTTGGGGGTGGACTGAAGGGGCATGTGGTACCTGAGATCAAACTCTGAGTTTTGCACACGCCAGGCATGTGCCCCCCTTTTTGGGACTAGTCCCTCCGCACTGGTTACTGTCACTTGACTCCATCTATTAAGTCAGAAGACTTGAGATAGGGAGGATGGTTTTGTGCATACCTTGTTAGTGTTTCCTTTTTGTATAAATTTCACAGGAAATTTCTGGTGCAGCCTTACTTCACCCAGAACACTTCTGAAATGCAGATTTCTCTCCATGAAGCTAGTGCAAACTTGAATGGTCTCTGTTGTGGGAAAAAAAAGACAATACTCTTGCCCTACTATAATAATTCTAAATAATTCTCTTCTTCCACCCATGTCCCAATTTCCCTTTAATTAAAGGGTTTTTCTCCTTTTCAAATATCACATAGGAAGATAGAAAGAAAGGAAGACTTTCTGCCTTGCTACAGCGAGGAGAAAAATCACCCTTTTTAGTGTCCTCCTGTGCCCCAAATATGAAATGGTTAATGATTTCAACAAGAGTCCAAGTCATCTAATTTTTATTTTGTATGAGAGCACATGCAGTATTTATGTAAAAAGCCTTTCCAGCAGGCTTCTAATGGCAGAAACTATGGTTACTACTGCCCCATAGTGTGAATAGCTTGTCCCCAAGTAAAGTACTGGAAATAAGGGAGATTATAACGTAATGGCTTTTTCCTGAGAAGTTCTTTCAGGTTGTAAATAGTAAGATAATGTTTTTAATCTTAGCCCCTAGCCTCTCATACCCCCAACCCAACCCAAATGTGTGTGGTAAGAAGATTTAGCTAATGTAGCTATGTTACAAGGGAAAATTTGTTCTAATATATAGGGTGCATGTGTTCGTGTATATTTGCTGTTAATCTAGAACCAGATTTTTTTTCACAAGTTTAATTATAGTAAAATGTGATCAACATAAGAAGCCTCACCTTTTAACAATTCGTCACACACAATGTAAGGTAAAATCAAGGGCCAGGGATAGTTCAGAGGATTGGAGTTCATGTTTTGCATGCTGGAATCTGGATTAGAGTTCCAGTACCACATGACCCCAGGAATGATCCCCAAAGTAACACCATGTTGGTCCAGAAAACAGAAAATGAAATCCACATAAATGTTCTGAGAGGTGGGCGGAAATGGGATTAATTCAGGCCTTGAAAGAAAAGATTCATTAGACACTGGCTTGAAACTCTAACATTGACCTGAACTTGAATTACTGGTAGTTGGAGGCAGGAAAGGGGGAAACTACTGGTGGATAGACTCCTAAGCACTGGGGAAAGTTGTTGAGCTTTTCTTCTTTGAAAATGGAGCATTCTTATTAATAGTTCCATTGAGCGATCTTGCCATCTGTGAGGCATTAACCCAGAGACCCTCCTTCTCTTTGCAGGCTGGACAATTTGCTTAATATGGCCTATGGCGTAAAGAGGTAATTAAAACTCCACAGATTGCCAGATGTCCGTGTTGGCACAGACTGGGGCTAGAATTTTTTTTTAATTCACTAACTTTACTTTTTTTTAAATTCTTCTTTTTTTCTTCCACCAGCATGTCAAATTCTTAATTTTAATTTTGGACCTCAGTTGGTTTTGTTTCTTTTAGGGCACACAAAGTGTGTTTGTGTGTTTCACTTTTTTTCTTTCATTTGCAGGTGGGCTTCTCCTATGGTTCAGGTGCCACAGCTACCAAGCCCTTGATAATCTGGTCCTGAAAGGTTCCCCTCAAGGGGAAGGTTCTAACTCTTTGCCAGCTGATTTTGCAAACTTACAGAGTAACTGTTTTGCATTAGTAATGCCAAGATTCAGTTAAGAGGGCAGATTCCAGCAAATCAAAATTAGAACATTTTACTAATCATGGCTGACACTCTTACGATGGTCAGTGGAAAATTTTATTTTGTACTACCAGCCCTGGCTAAAGCATGAATAAATGCATGGATGACCTGACTCCTGTCCACATCTGAGTGCATTTCAGGGTACAGCCTGAGAATGATGTGTATCTGTGTGCACCTCAACCAGGGGTTTCTTTTTGTTACAGGTTTTAACAGTTATTATAAATCCTCCCTGGGTTATATTTGTATGTATGTTTTAAACTTGCTGTTTCTATTGGAGCCCTTTTGTGGGGTTGGGGCTCTCGTAGAGTCAAGACTTTTGGGACTCTCTGAATGCAGTTTGAAAAGTAATTCCCAGTCCCACTCTGATAACTGAATCTCAGCAAGTAAAGTGCCTTGTGTCACTGGTGTCCACAGATTCCCATATGTGCTTTTGATAAGCTTCACTGAGCTCCTAGGGACACGGCGTCTTCATCATCCTGCTCAGTAGAGCTGCACACTTTTAAATTCCCCTTCCTACAGTCAAGGAAAAGAGACGTGGTCTTAAATTGTGCACGTCCTACTCCCTGTACAAAGCAGTTCTTTCACCACTTTGTCATGCCTGGTAAGTACCCCAGCTGTGGAAACTGGTACATAGTGGAGGAAGTAACTGAACTACAGACTTCACTCTGCGAGCTCCAGACTCTGGAAGCTCACTCCAGTCCTCCAGTGAAGATAGCTGTGAACTATCACCACATGTCTAGCACACTGATTTCCTATTTCCAATTACTTTTATCATTTTTTCCCAGCTCTGCCCCTTTACTCCTCTGACTTTGATGAAGTAGAACCGAATAGAAGATGTTTCTATGTGTAAGGTCAGAAAGAGCCACAGCATGTGTGCCCCACTTCCTCTAGTTCCCTGTCCATCACAAGTTGACACAAGCAACTCCCTTCCTGTTAAAGCTAGATCTGGATCCAGTATCAGCATGCTCTAGGTAGCCTTTACTAGCAAGAGTTGACACTTCTTTGCCATCTCTGAATATGGGTCTCTGCCTATAAACATAAAAAGGGGTTAAATTATGAAAGTAAATGAGGTTGAGAAGATAGATGTAAAAAATAATGCAAATAACAGTTAGACATGGATTTGCCCTTCTAGAAGCCCATGCCATCTTGGCTTGGGCTTTATATTGTTTTTGGTTTTAGGCTTTGAGGAAAACTTAACTCAGCAATACCAAAAATAATGTCTCTGGAGTTATATTTCACCTTTTCATAGCAAACATTTGATTACCTAATTAGCTTCAATGCTATTCTTTCGTCAGAGTTCTGAATTCCTAGGAGTAGTTGCATATTTTTAAAACAATTCTAGATTGTACTGTACTCAGTTTTTGCTTCCTCTCTCCTAAGCCTACCTTCTGGAAATAAAAAGAACACCAAACAAGTGAAAAATGAGATAATAATAAGTATATATGGTCCTGTATACAATCAATATGAAACAAAGTGTTAACAAATACTGTTCTGCTATAAACACTGATAATCTAGTTTTATCATCTGGTTCATTCTTCATGAAGTGCACTTGGATATATTTTACTAGATAGTACATAGGGTTTGAAGGGTTGTTTTTCTTTTCAAGAGTACATGGAAACTGAGGTTTTATAAACCTGATACAAAGGTACTTGTATTTGAGCAAATAACAGTTTTCTGATTTTCTAATGTGCAATGATTCAAAATATATAAATGCACAAACCACTTGAAATCTCATTCCTGTGACACTTAGAAATGAATTCTAGATAACATACTATCAAGGAGTGAAACCCTTTTTTTAATTGAATCACCGAATTACAACATTGCAATTATATTTATGACTTGAGCTTTAAGCATATAGTGTTCCAACACCAGTCCCTTTACCAGTGTCCACTACTCTCCCTCAGTGTCCCCATTTCCCTCCTGGACCCCAGCCTACTTCTGTGTCAGGAACTTCTCTTCTCCACCTCTGACTTAGTATTGTACAGGATTTTAGAACTCTTTTTTTTTTCTTTTTTGGGTCACACCCAGCGACTCTCAGGGGTTACTCCTGGCTCTTCCCTCAGCAATTACTCCTGGCGGTGCTCGGGGATCACATGGGATGCCGGGATTGAACCCAGGTCGGCCGCGTGGAAAGCAAACGCCCTACCCACTGTGCTATCGCTCCGGCCCCTGGATTTTAGAGCTCTTTTAATAAATTCTGAATGATTTATGAGCCACCCTCTGTTTGATGACAAGACATGTGTGTTCATTCTCACATGTCTCCGTCCTCAGTAACATCGAGATTGTGAAGACTGTAAGCCAAAGCACTGCAAAGATCATAGACTTGAGCACTTCTAAAGCTATCTCCCAGCCTATCTTTAAAAAAAAATCAAATTTCCCAAGCATTGATAATTGCCATTGTAATTCACTTAACAACCAATAAACATGTACTGAGTACTTTCTACGTGTCACTATGTTGTGAGATTCCAGTCTGTGTTCCATCCAATGAATAAGTAGTTTATAGAGTAAAAAGAAAAATAATAGCCCTTCCTTAATGAGCTTACTGTCTTGTGGGTAGAGGATTAGGGTCAAGGTGGGAAACCCTGTGAACACACTGTGCGAGAACTATATGATAAAGTCCTGCTCTGGGTGTCCTTTGTGGTCCTTCCTCTTAACCCTTCTCTTGGCATATATGTGCTGTGCAGCCAGTTGAGCTAATCCAATCGGAAGAAATGCCAGAGACATTAGTTTTTGCATTTTGGTTTTTAAACCCTGAAGACTCCTGCAAACACTCACTCAGCCCTCTGCCCCGTGTCTGTCTGTGCATCTGTGTGTCATCCATGGTCAGACTGATGTCTGGACCAGTCCCCCTTCTGCTTGTCCCCCTAGGTTCTCTCCAATCACCATTGATGGCATGACAAGCCTTGTTGGAATGAACATCCCTGGTCACACAGGAACAGGCTGGTGCATCTTTGTCTACAACCTGTCCCCTGATTCTGATGAGAGTGTCCTCTGGCAGCTCTTTGGCCCCTTTGGTGCAGTGAACAACGTCAAGGTCATCCGTGACTTCAACACCAACAAGTGCAAGGGATTTGGTTTCGTCACCATGACCAACTATGATGAGGCAGCCATGGCCATCGCCAGCCTCAACGGGTACCGCCTGGGAGACCGAGTGTTGCAAGTTTCCTTTAAAACCAACAAAGCCCACAAGTCCTGAATTTCCCATCCTTACTTATTAAAATATATATATAAATATATATGAACAAAACACACATACACACACTCTCTCTCTCTCTCACACACACACACACACACACACACACACACACAAAGAAAGAGAAACATACTTTTCAAGGCTTATATTCAACCATGGACTTTATAAGCCAGTGTTGCCTAAGTATTAAAACATTGGATTATCCTGAAATGTACCAGGAAAGGATTTTATAATGCTTAGAAAAAAGAAAAAATACAAAAAAATACCTTTTGATGCATTGAATGTTCTTTCATAGCTGTCGTTGTTGAATATAATATACATAGATAGCGATGTGCAGGGATTTTTACCCAGCCAGCTAACTTTACTACCTTCCTTGAAGGTGGGTCTTTTAAGATGACCATTCGCTCATTTGAAGAAGAAAAAAAACAAAAAAAATTTAAAAAAAAAAACAATTTTTACAACGTAATGGGATTCAAAGAAAGAAAAAAAGATTTTTTTTCTTTTTTTGTCAAAACGTTGATCCAATCAGATTGGTAAAAAACAAAAAAAATGAAAAAAAAACAAAACCCACACAAATTAAAGAGGAATAATAAAAATTGCAAAAATGAAAAAAACTTTTTGCAAATTTTTTTTATTTTTCCTTTTTTCTTTTATATCATGTGACTAAAAGTCTTCTGTTAGGGGATGGGGGCCAGGGGGATACCTGATGACATTAACAATTTAATAACATTGTTGCCAAAGAGGTGGTCTCTTTGCTGAAAATGGGTTTCAAGAAAAATCTATTTTTATAAAATATAAAGAATTTTTACAAGAGAATCTGGATTTGAGAAAAAAATATTTTGACTGGCTAATTTAGGGGAAATTGACAACTTTGTCGCGTTCATACTGCACTGGTAACTTTTTAGAGATCAAGATGTGTGTTTTAAACTGGATTCGTAGACTGTTTTTTGAAGGATGGGCTATAAACAGATGATCTTCATATCTTTTCATAGCATGTAATAATAATAAAAAAACAATTATTAATTACTAGGGGAAAGAAGTGTTCGTTCTACCCAGGGTACCACAGTTCCCCACAGTCAAAACCCAAAAAGCAAGGAGATGAGTTGAAAGACAGTTTTTCTTTAAGTCATCAGTATGGGATGTCAGCAGAACAAAAATTAAAAAAGATTAATTTACTTTTTGATCTAAAACTTCCTTAGTTTGAGCAGTAGGTGCTATGAAATTATTTACATATCTTAGTATCATAGTTAAATGTAATGTGTTTAGGAGAGGAAAACAAAAGAACCATTTGCTTTAAATTCATTAAGGAATTTTCAAAATCACTTTGTAGCCCATGCTGATAGAATTGGGCTCTGTTGGTACATTTGAAACACTGTTTATGTTGCTTGAAACACTTATTTATTTAATTGCAGATGTGATGATGCCTATGGCCGAGATCAAATATAGCTAGATTGGCTAGACTACTTATTTGTTTACTTAAACTATGGGAAGAAGCATATTATTGTGTCATTATGTTGTGTGTGTATGTGTATATACAATATAAATATATATATATAAAGTTATTTTTTCTTTGGGTTAATTTATTATAAGTTGTAACACTTGGCTAGTTTTGTTTGTATATGTCTTAAAATGTTTTCTTATGCTATTTAAGTGACAGTTAAAGAGGTATCAAGGTAACTTGTGTAGAACTATTGTTTGATATATTGTCATGTTTGTTGTGAATATTTTTTCTTACTGCACAGTAGAAAAATAAAACAACTGGGTCATATTTTAATGTAATTCAGATTGGGGAAAAAATACAGAGCTAAGGGAACAAAATGACTGAGGGAGCATTCTCCCACGTCCAGTGCACTGATCATTTTAGTATGTTTGTGCTTTGTATGGTTATATATTTAAAACAAAAAACAAAAAAATACAAGGGTTCACGCTCTTCCCTGGGTAATAGAAACAGTTACTCGCTATGCATAATCTAGTTGATAGTTAAATTTGCTATTGCTTTTCTTGTCTTGTTACATAAAATCTTTTCAATACAAGTTTAGTCTTAATGGTAATAAAACGTTATGGTTATTTATAACTTGTGCTTATTTTGTGCATTTTTTCCCATGCTGAACCCACTAAGTGCATGTAGACAGAACTGTTGTTTTCACACTGGAGAAACAAACTCTGTAGTAGTCGTTGTAGTGGTAGACAGCGAAAACCAAGGCTGCATCATAGACTCCTCCTTTACATTTTTTTTCTGTTTTTTTTCCCCTCTTTTCAGTTTTGAAAAAAAAAACGAAAACAAAACCAGATTTTAGTTCAGAGAACACTCGTTCAACATTCAGGGAAACCTTCTTACATCACCTGCTATGAATGAACGTAGTTTGCTGGCAAAGTTTTGATGCATTTGCTGAGCATTAGTGGGAAAGGCATGCCAAAATTTCTTCTCTATAATGTGTTCACTCTTGGGGGAAAAAAAAAGGAAAAAAAAATCTTAGGACCAGGCAGTTGTATACTTTAGTTATAATGAATGACTTCATGTTAATCTTGCTAGTTTAGATGATTTCTGAGGGAAAGTATTGTAATTGTTTTCTTTCATAATCTGTTGTGTTTGAATTATTTGTACTTTATCTGTCCAGACAATAAATGAAAGTGTGTAGAATGGATTTGAGCTTCCCGATTTTTGAATGTGTTCATTCAAACTTTTTTTTTCCTGTAGCATCTTCAAATTTTCCCCACTATTTTTATCATGAAACCAACAAATGAAAAAAGAATAAAATTCTGTTTTGCAACTTAGCCCTTTCCCTCAAAATCAACTCATCCTCAAAAGTCACTGCCCTACTTCCATGCTCCTAAACAGCTTCACCCAGCGTCATCCGGGAGGCGTGTTAAAACGCAGACTCTCCTGAACACAAGTCTATATTTAACCCACACCCAAGTGAGTCACTGACTCTGAAACACGTGAGGAACACTGCCCTGCTTGGTCACAGGCCGGCACATTTCGCATTTTGTTTGGCATTCCACATTTGTGTCTGTTACTCACTTATAAACATATCTTATCTGTGACTTGTTCAGAGGGAAGGAAGTCACCATTTGCAGAGCATCTAAGATGTGTCAGCAGGTTGTCTGGTGTCCTTTGTATTCTCACTTTGTCCTCCTGCAGTCTGGGAGAAGGAGATGGTACTATCCTCATTTCACAGATGACATGACTGAGGCTCGGTGGCATTTAGTCCCTTGAAGCCGCCTGCTAGATTTCAGTAGGGATTTCCATCTGCTTCTGATTCTGTTGCACAGCATTTAGAGTAGAGATTATAGATCCTGAACAATATTAAGGAAACAGACTATTTGTGTTGCAAGTGACATCTTTTTTATTCTAACACTTGCTTTGCTTAGAAGTGTCTAATATTAGACTTTCCTACTTTTGACTAGAAACCTTAAGTGTAGGTCAGGGAAGCAGGGGCCTATGGGATACTTCCTGAACTTTACGGATGAACTTTATATTGATTGATAGATAGAAGCATTCATTGATGAGCTACTTTTTCATTTTCATTATTCGTTTTCATTTATTCATTTTCTCATTAATTGAAAATTTATAATACCTCCATAAGACATCACTTGAAGAACAAATGACACTTGAAGAAGTGCCCCTCTGAACTAGTTAAAGGAATAGTGAGATTCTCTTCCATTTCTCATTAACCCTTTATTATTATCTTAATATACCTCAGTGGTTGGATAATTAAATCTGGGGCAAAGAATGGGATTTAATTAACCAAGCTAAACTCCTGGGCCTAAACATCACATAACTGAATTTTAAAGTTCTGATTTTACTTTATTTTAGAGACAAACTTCTAATTTGTCTTTAAAGGCAAGTTCCAATTCTGAAGAAAAACTGAGCATTCAAACTAAAAGTTTTCCCCAGAATAACAGTTCCACAAACATGTATATAGAGCCTGACATGTTGCTGCCAAACCTCTGATGATTACCAGTCACCAGCCCTGCTCCTTCCAGGTGTCATTTTAGTACACAATATACAAATGAGAACATTAGTTCTGAATATTGGAAGAGGATGAAATCCTTTAGTTCATATAGCTCATTCCCCCGCCTCCAGCAGATTTATCCTGCAGCTACTTCAGAAATAGCTATAGGTGTTTAAATTGGTCTTTTAAATTCCATAGAAGAACGTTCTATTTACACTCTCTAGGCAACCCTTGCCAACCTCAGCACCGCATGTCTGCCTAACAGCTAATAGAAAATTCATCTTGCTGGGAGTGTTATTTTAAATCTCCAGGAAAACAAAGTTTCTGTAGTTGTTTGTGGAAAAGGCCTAACAAAAAACAAGAATATGAACACTATTAAATTTCTTTTAGGTCCTAGGTAATTGTGTTTTGCTTGGGTAAAATCTGCATGTCATAGAGGGCTGGTGGCATTTACTTAGTGTCATTTCTGTCAAAGTGATGAGAAGAGAGTGCTTGTGTCCATAATAATTCCATATCACCACCACCCACATCACAAGCTACTTACACTATTACCGAGGTCGCCACTGACCAACAGTTACACCCAGAATTCTTTTCAACTTAGGTCCTGTTTAAAATCTCCTATCAAGAGATTGATTATTTTCTCTCTTATAAGTAAAATAGCTAAACCCAAAGGACAACACTTAAAGTACATTTGAGTATCACAGTCTTCTGAAGTCCATACTCAATATCTTAATCTTGTCGAAATTCTGCACTCTCAGTTCTAGGAATTGTTTTGCCCTTATTTTCTGCAGACTGTATTCATTTGTTCCCTGATGGCCATGCACTTGAAAACATAGCAAGTACAATTCCATCAATAATGATTTTTTTTTGCTTTCACCTGAAATTTGGAAATCATACCTGACAATACAGCATTCGTAGCAAGAGTATGTTTTCTTAACAGCAGTGTCATTAAAATCTTAATTTGAGATCATCCTGCTGGATCCCTTCCATGGCCTTTGTAAGAATTTCTGCAACATAGCTATATAATCTCTTTACATTCTTTACTGCCTTTGTTCTATCTGGGAAAGTGAATAATAAAACGAAATTACATTTTATTTCCATGAGCTAAAATCAAGTTTTTATATTGTCCAAAAATGATTTGTACCTTCCCTTTATCTTATTAGCTCTTTTGGCATATTAGGTAATAAGATAATTTCTCATAGTACAGTATTTATGTAAGAATCATACTTCTCCCTGTGCAGATCACTTACAGAAGTGTCTGTTAACAGGAGAGAATGATACATAATCGGCACTTAAAGATCAAAATAGACCCAAGAACATAAGTGTTCTTTTGATTAAAGAAATAGCATTTCCCCTACTCTCTGTTGTTCCTGTGGCACCATGAAAACTGTCTTAAAATCACCCAACCCCATGTTAATTATCAAGAATACCCTGTGCTAGTGGTTCAAATGCAAAATAAACTTACATACCACTCCAGATGCCATGTAATTATTTTAAACAACTTCCAGAAAAGTCCTTGACATTTAAAAATAGCTTTTAGAAAGGACACTAACATTTATTAACTTTTATTTAATACATCAGTCACTAAACATGCATTTAGCCCCTCTACCAGCTCAGAAAGGGGCATTATCCCCACCCATTTACAAAATGAGTCTCCAGGTATCCTGTGCAAGTGGAAGGAAAAATAATAGAATTCACACAAGGTCTCTCTAAGCCAAAAGCCTCTATCTGGCTATGTACCAACTCTGTTATAATTAGAGTCAAAACAATTACCAAGAGGTCATTATTTTTTTAAGTTGGAGATTAATCCTATTTTATAAGAAACCAAGGAAAATTCACTAATACACTATGTCTCCACCTAAATCATTACTGGAAAATATCCAATAACACTGTTTTACAAGCAAATTGACATTTAAAAAAACTAAAATAGGGGCCGGAGTGATAGTCCAGCAGGTAGGGCGTTTGCCTTGCATGCTGCCAGCTCATACCAGCCCTGGTTCGATCCCCGGCATTCCATATGGTCCCCCGAGCACCTCCAGGAGTAATTCCTGAGTGCAGAGCCAGGAGAAACCCCTGAGCATTGCCGGGTGTGACCCCCAAAAGAAAAAAAAAACCAACAACACTAAAATAATATTATCATTGTTATTAAACAAAATGACAGAGCTGCTACTGGCTCTCCCTGTGCCCAGCCGCTCATGAGGCACCCAGGAGAGATGGTGGGTTCTAGCCCTGGCCCGCCACTCCAGCTGAGCCTTGCAACAAGCCAGACGACCCCCCATTCCATGAGGGCCTCCATTTTCCACATCCCGACTTCTCTCTTGTCAGAACTCCACCCAGCAGACCAGCCTATTACAGTCCGGCTCATGCGGCTGCTTGTGGCCGCGCAGTTCATCAATAAATGCTGGACTTAGAGATGACTACAAGAGTATGCTACCTGCACGGCAGAGCCTGGCAAGCTACCCATATTGTATTTGATATGCCAAATACCAGTAACAATTATAGACCTCATTCCGGAATGGATTGAGGCTCTTTATGTTCCTGGAGCAAGCAGATGCCCTTGGCTCTACGAGCATGAGACAGGACATATGGAGATGTTACTGGGGCCCGCTCGAGCAAATCAATGATGAACAGGAAGACAGTGATACAGTGATTAAACAAAATGAAAGTCTATTGACCGATCTAGTTAAACCACCAAAAGTCATTGAGATAGAAAGAAACATAGACCAAAACTTAGTGCCTTAGAGCTGGCTCTGTGAGACTCCTAGGAGTCTAGACACAAAAAACAATGTCACTTTGGTGAGCTCTTTTACTCTCTTCTCTATATTGTCCCCAAATTCCCAGAACAATTCAAGGAGGCACATAATATACTCCTTACTCCTAAATCTCACCTTCCTTATATTTTTTATTGAGCCAGCAAATATTGACCATCTGCTATGTGGCTCTGAGTCTACAATGAAGAAATAAAAGGGATGTTGATAAACAGCTGGGAATGAATCTTGTAAATATCAAGTTCAAGTTGCTCAGATAGTAGTAAAGGTACTTGCTTAAATGAGTACCAAAAAAGTCCTAAAACATGACATTATAACAAGGATATTAAGAATGATAAAGTCGTGGCTCATCTTTGGCAGAGGGGAATTGACATGTGCAAAGGGCCAGAAGTAGAAAGGAATGAGACTCAAAGGTGGAAAGGTCACCAGTAGTGAGCCGGGAAGAGAGTGGCAGCAGGAAACTAACCACTGAGAACCCTAAAGACCACAGAAAGACTTTGATCTTTGCCTGCAGCAGAGTGGGAAGAACCTACAGTCCATTCATAGATAACTTTCTTTCAACTTCAGTTTTACTCAGTTAATAAATTAGGATAATAAAGTACCCACCTTGGAGCCGGAGCGATAGCCCAGCGGGTAGGGCGTTTGCCTTGCACGCAGCCGGCCGTGCCGGCCCGGGTTCGATCCCCGCATCCCATATGGTCCCCCCAGCACCGCCAGGAGTAATTCCTGAGTGCAGAGCCAGGAGTAATCCCTGAGTGTTGCCAGGTGTGACCCAAAAAAGCAAAAAAAAAAAAAAAATAAAGTACCCACCTTATAACCTACTGAGAGGATCAAGTGCAATAATAGGTGTTGTGTTTAAAATACAACCTGAAGATAGTATTAACTATATAAATGTATGTTATCAGCAGCAGCATCCATCTAATTCTTAGACATACCTCAAAATTTAGTCTAGATACACAGATACAGCATGGGTATGTGGATACAGTCTCCTCTGGAGTTTCTTCCCAGACCATAGATTACTCATCTGAGCTCTCAAGGTAATTTGCTGTTTACTCCTCTGACTTTGCCCCTATTTATCAACACAAAGATGAGCAAGGAAAACACTATTAGGAATGTCAGTTATGTTGGGGAATAAACCCCATACCCTAGAGGCTGCCTCACATGGTAAAGGGGACTCCGTGAACTGTGCTTCAGTTAAGCTTGAGAGGGAGATTGTCAGGGACTGTCCAGGCAAGCCCAATGTGAGCCAAAATCCTCAGAGTAAGAGTATAATTTAGGGAGGTGGAGCAATAGTCCAGTGGGTAAGGCACTTGCCTTGATTGCAGCCAGACCCAGGTTAGATCCCCGGCATCCCATATGGTCCCCTGAGTACCACCAGGTGTAATTCCTGAGTGCAGAGCCAGAAGTACCTCCTGGGCATTGCCGGGTGTGGCCCAAAAAGCAAGAACGAGAGAGAGAATAATTTAGTGGGAGATATGATAACAGGGTCTTCATCAAGATCCTGAACGAATGGTTTGAGGCTTCATATTCCTGAAGCAACCAGATGCCATTGGGCTACACTAGCACGTGATAGGGTCAAATGGAAATGTTACTGGTGCCCGCTCAAGCAAATCGATGAATAACGGGATGTCAAGTGATCAAGTGATGATAACGGAAGCAAATGGTTGGAGTGATAGAAAGGGCTCACTAGCCCTTTCAGCTTTTAGGGCATCTAAAAGCTGAAAGGGTAAAGAAATGGACCCTCCTCTGAATCTCCAGAAAGAACAGAGGCCTAACAACACTTGGATTTCAGACTTCTGATACTTAAAATGAGAGCAAATTTTAAGTCACAAGATTCATGGTAATTTGTTATAGAAACAACAGGGAATAAAATTTCTAGTCAATCATGAAACAAGGAGGGGTTACAGAAAAGATGGTTTGAGAAGAAGCTAATGCTTCTCCAGGTCTTCCCTGGTGCCACTAGTCAATAGAGGAGAGCAGAGATGATGCTCATGGTAACCTTCACCCAGACTCTATGTGCCCTCACCAGGCTGAATACTCTGGAAGCAAGATGGCATTACCTTGGGTGTCAGGGTATAGGATAGTCAGTGGAAAAGAATCAGTGTACCTAAAGACAGGAATGGATGGCTTTTCTGGGCTCCAGAGACTGAAGTCTGGAGCATAAAGCAGTGTAAGAAAACTGACACTGGCCCAGAGAATCTGGGTTCAAGTCCCAACTCTGCCACCAATTTCCAGTGAGCATTGAGACATTATGAGTAAGTTATATACTCCAGACATGCTCCTTTGTTTCTCTCTCACATCCCAATTAATGGTGTGAAACCCAAGAGCATTCCTCAAGTGCCACCTCCCTCAACAATCCATTTTTCTGCGGAGAAAGAACAGTCCTGCTATAGAGTTATTGAGTCCCCTTGTGACTTGGTGAAAAACTTTTCTGGATTTATAGTGAAAGGGCAAGGACCAAGGCAGGCTAAAATAGGCTTTATGCTATGCCCACATGTCATGCTACTTATCTTTATTCCATTTGTTAGATTTCTTGTGCCAAACTCTCCCACCTTGCATAGTGCTATTTTCTCTAGAATCCTCTTATTCTCATTACAACATATTCTAATGTCCCCCATCCTGACAATTTTAATGCCTATGACTTATGAATGTATATGAACCTCAATACAGTCAATTTCTTCTGCATGGAGTCTATGTCCAGTCTGAGATGTGGCTTAAATACCAGAAATACTTGGAATGTATCCCTGAGCCACCAGCTATAGAATGAATGATTAAAATATCTAGGCCTCAGTGCCCCCATTTTTAAATGGAGAATCAGGACTGCCTGATCTCTGCTCCACCTGTCTGATACCAGGAGGAACCACTGAAGAATGCTTATAGCCCCAGAATACATTGAAATCAGTCTAGGAGACAGGGGAGGAGGAAAAAATGAGGGGGAGAGGAAGTTTTCAATCAGGTGCTGAGCTTTCACTGCCAAAAAAATTCCCACAAACAAACCCACCCCAGCAAAGGAAGCTACTGTCGGCTGGCACACTGCGAAAAAGAAGGCGGGCATGCGGCCTCATTAATCCGGCAACTGTGGGATCAGTTGCTGATACCCCAAG
This sequence comes from Cryptotis parvus, assembly GCA_021461705.1. NCBI lineage: Eukaryota > Metazoa > Chordata > Mammalia > Eulipotyphla > Soricidae > Cryptotis > Cryptotis parvus. The sequence continues at coordinate 20,629 of JAJIBD010000691.1, read as the reverse complement.
CCCACCCACTTCTCACCATCTGCTGCTGCTGCTGCTAAGATGAGGCATGGAACTGGGTGGGAGTCCAGCCCAAAGCCTGCAGAGGGGCCTATACCTGTACGATAGGGCATCCCTGGCCACAGAGACCCTCGCAGCCCCTATATCCAGGCTTGCACCCCAACTGTCTCCCAACCCCCATCTCCAGCCTTTCAATCCCACAACTTCCACAAAGCTCTGTATTGAAGAACAAGTGAAGCTCCAATATCCTGAACAAAAGACAAAACTGTATTGACTGAGAACCTACTATGTGCCAAATATATGTCTTTTCTCCTATATATACCCCCTGAAGCAAACTCTGCAGGAAGATCTCAATATGTGTCAGAGATGCCGCCGGGGTCCCAGACAGTGTCAGGACAGAAGTTCTCTTCTACCTCCAAGGACGCCGGGGAACGGATGAAAAACTCACGAGTACGGCACAGTTCCAAAAAGGCTTTTAAATAGTACAAAAGCTCGGGCTGGAGTGATAGCCCAGCGGGCAGGGCATCTGCTTGCACGTGGCCGGCTTATGCCGGCCCGGGTTTGATCCCCGGCATCCCATCTGGTCCCCCGAGGACCGCCAGGAGTAATTCCTGAGTGCAGAGCCAGGAGTAAACCCCTGAGCATCACCGGGTGTGACCCAAAAAGGCAAAAAAAAAAAAAAAGTACAAAAGCTCTTCCACAGCACTCCAATATAATGAACAAACTCTAGCTCTAACCCGAACTTAGACCATTCAAAAGAGCCTGAATCTCCCACCAAAGAGAGAGGATCTCACCAGAGATGAGTCCTACCCAGAAGAAGGAGCAAAAGGCCAAAGAGCAAAAAGCCAAAAGCAAAAGGCCGAGGAGCCAAAAAGCCGAAAGTTAAAAGGCCCAAAGTGAAGGGGCCTCAAGTCAGTCCCCTTATATACACCAAAGTAATCAAACCGGGAGGGTCATGTCAACAAAGAACCCTAAACAGAGTGTAGTGCCACACCCTATTGCAGGTATAAACAAAGGTTATGCCAAGGACTAATCCCGAGATTATCTCTTATGTAAAACACTGGAGAGAGAGAGAGAGAGAGAGAGAGAGAGAGAGAGAGATGGTATAAAAGTAATACATCTTAACTTCATGAGCTTCATATAATCTAGATGGCACCCACAAGGTCCTTCTTATTATTGTCTGCACCCGGTGATTCTGAGTATCTTGTTCTCATGTATTGAAAGGGTCACATTCGCCTACTTAGAGCAAAGTAGTATGATCCTTCCTGTAGTCTTCCTTTTGTCTCAACATAGCCAAGATGGTAGTCTCCTGGTAAATTCTAACTGTCCCACGCTGGGTGCAGTGGGTATAAAGAGGAGCTGTGACCAATCTAGAAAACAGAGAAGTCTTACTAGATGTATAAGTCAGAAGTTATTCAGTCAAGGTGACTTCTGTAACTGCCACACCCTCTAGCAGTGTTTACATAGAAGAGAGGTCTCACTAGAATGAACCTTGGCTTAAATAGATTAAACTGGGAGTGGGCAAAACAACAAAACTCCCAGAATAGCTAAACCTGTTCTCCAACAACATGCATGTTGATGGTCCTCCCAATATCGTGATTCTGAGTTCCCCAGTCTCTGCTTTTCTCCCACTTCCTCATTCAGTCCTTGTTCATATTTTTGCCCTTAATACCTTTATTCCTATTTCAAGCTTCACTTTGTCCATGTCTTATTCCTATCCCACTCATTCCAAACAAATCTTCAGTCTATCTAGGACCTTCAATTTTCTTTTTTTTTTTTTATCCCTGCCATTGGCCAGAACCCAAAGAGTCTTTACTGCCTTATCTTTCCATTATGAATCTCATTGTCAAACATAGATAAGTCTCATGGTCAAATGTAGGTTTGCAAGTATGTTCATTTTCCTTGTCCCACCCTCATCTCATTATATTATTTTCGCTTAGCTAAATGCTCCATCTTACTGCATCTGCACCTTTGTAGTTGGAAAGAGCAAACGGAAAAGATACATATAGAAGCTGACAAAACTCTCTTATTGAAAAGTGAACATTGACCCCACAGGTGCCCTAAAAACTTCCCATAACTGTATTTCTCTAGTTTATTCACATTTCCCTCTCTTAAAAGACATTACCTTGCTTTCTTCTCTTTCTCCAAGCCTCCATACTTTCTTGTCCCTTTACTTTAAAATGAAGAACTACTTTCTATACCTACTTTTTGACCACCTCTTAATTTATCTTTTTGACCTCTAAATGTTTCTTAGACCTTTGCTCTAACTACATTTGCTCCCCAGGGTCATTACCCAGAGTTTTAAATAGAATTAATGCTTGGATGACTCCCCTTGAACTCTGGAGACATGCGTACTATTGCCAAGTTGACACCTCCACCTGACTCACTAAAGGGCATCTCAAAGTTAACCCAGAAAAGAAATCCCTTTTCCCTTCCCACCTACCCGCTTGCCCTCTTCCCCCATTATAGCTAATGGTAGCACTGTCCTTTCAACCATTCAAGCCAAACCCCTTAGAGTGGCATTTGCCTTCATTTTTTTTCTATTGTGCCCTAAAAAATTCTCACCATTATGGAGATTTGTATGTTTTGTTCACTAACGTCACCTCAGCTCCCAAAAGAATTTCCCTTATTAAATAACTCAGTAAATATTTGCTGAATAAATAAATTAATAGAACTGAATGACTTGGATACTAAGTCACTTGTCCATCTGTTCATTCAAAAAATAAAATAATGGCAGATTGTGATAAGAGTTGGGAAGGAAGATGCTATAAAAAGAAAATAACAAAGGGGTTCTTAGAATCGTTTCTCTGATAATATGACTTTGAAGCAACACCTGAGGATAAGGAGTCATTGTGAAAGAGCCAAGAAAGAATGTCAGTGCAAAGTCCTATAGGAAGCTAAGAGGGTCTAAGAAGCAGCAGATGGCCAGTGGGCTAGAGGACTGAGCAGGGTTGAAAAGGTCAGATCTCACAGAAGGCTTTTTGCATAACATAGCAAGGAATTTGATTCCAAGGTCACAGACATCATTTCTCTTGTCTGCTTTCTAAATAGTATGAAGAAATGTGAAAACCTAAGGATGGTGGACCAGAATCTTGGTGGCTAAGAGGCTATCTTACAGACAAGAAGCCGAAGGTTTGATTCTGGAACCACTCACATGCAAGTGCAACCCAAACAACACTGCCAAGTGAGATCCCAGCACTACAACAAAGTGTAAGACCATCTGGAAGCACTGCAACTAATGTGTGTGAGCAACACAAATGTGAGTGAACCTCAGTCACTGCAACAACAACAAGAAGCATAACCAAGGGGGTTGGGAGGGGGGGGAAAATAGTTTAAATATTTGACTCCTGTGCTGAGGGAAGATGGCAGGAAAGCAGCAGTTATCACACACAGGCGACCTGAGAACAGAGATTTGTTTGCTCTCAGGTCCTGAAGATTTGGATCCCTTTTCTGTCAGATTTATATTGCAGGACCTTCAGCTCAGTCTCTCTTTGCCCTTGATCTCCAGGTTTATACACTAGGGAAGATCATTTCGCACCTCCTCACCAAAAAACCTCCATCTTTAGATGCGTGAAATGAACCAGTGACCTTCAGAGATGCCATTGTCAGAGAATAGAGAACATTTTAGCCAGATAATAAAGACACAGACAGAACAAAAGAAATATTCAAAGCTGGTTTGCATTCAAGAAGGCTAAAAACCCCTTATCATCAGCAAGGGCTACTTCACTACAGTGCATGTTAAAAGGCATTCTGAGCCATGCCTGAGGGTTTCCAGTAGAGACTCCAGACAAGTTCCCGTCATCTGAGACCTGACCCAGGATTCTGTCTGGCTCAGCCCACAATGTTGGGGCTCAGTTTACAGCCCCGTCCTCCCTAACCTCACACATACCCTGCCTTGTCCATAAGCCTCAGCTTTCCTTCTCCTGTTAAAATTTGCTGAAACTTTTCCTTTATTTTGGGGAGAGTTATATATTAACCAACTGAAAAACTGTGACCACTGCAGTCTTGTAAAGAATTATAGAGGACAGCTGAATCCAATGTGGAGTACCAGGCTGGAATTCTAGGTCAGTACCAGTTGGCAGCAATTTCTTCATTTTGAGACAGTTGTCTAGTGTTGTTCAAGAGAAAATCTAGCAGTTCAAGGGAAAAAAACTAGACCTCACATGCTAAAATGGCCAGGTCTGCCCTGGAATGCCACTGAGAGCTCAGAGCAGATCTAATAATGAATGCATTTTCCAGGAGCTTGGGTATCCTCCATACTCCCCTTTACAAGTGGATCTTTTCCAACTTATGGTGAAGAGTCTGAGATTCAGAGGCATGGGGGAGGGCAGCAACTGGCTAGCTCCTGTGTGTGGATCATTAAGTATGTGGAATTAACACACAAACTCTTATGATGCTTATGACATTACAGAGTCTCCGTTGTACCATTTAAGCAGGTCATTCTAGATCCCTCCCCAATGTCCAGGCTCTCTCTTTATTGCCCCAGTATAAAGAATACATTGTCATTCACTCCATTCCACAGCTCCTGAGGCCCTGTGTTTGCAGCCTGTATCTCAAGCCCCGTAGTTCCACTGCTCTCATCCCTTTGACTTCCCTTTATTCTCAGGTCACATGTGTGTGACAACTGCTGCTTTCCTGCCATCTTCCCTCAGCACAGGAGTCAAAGAGGAAGTCACCCTCTTGCACCCTCTCGCACAGATAGCAAACATATAAAAGATGGCACCTTTTATATGTTATAAAAGATGGCACCTTTTATATATTTTGTGCCATCTTTTATATGTTTGCTATCTGTGCCCCTATCTATTGGCTGGCCCTTGTTACAAGATTTCAAATGAACTAGTAGTAATGAGTCTTTACTAGATTACCTGGTGTCTCTCCCTGCCCCCTCCACCTTGGCAACAGTGTGACTTTCCCAGGACCCCATGGCTCATCTGTGGAGAAGTGGGGACTTTAGCCCAGAACTGACTCCAGAGTTTATACATGTAACCCACGAAATCTCACTGCCTCACACAGGGCTATTAGCCTCTTTCCTCCTCTCTCCAAGATAGGGCCTAAAATGTAGTGTTTTGGAACCGCCTCCACTCCCCCACAGGTGTGTGTGTGATTCTTGCGTCTCCCCCGACCCCAAGCTGCCCCAGGGAAGAGCGGAAACTCCATCAACGGGAACCAAGGCAAAGTGCCTTGGTTCCAGCCGGACCGACCCTAGCGCCCCTGAGCTTCCAGGAACCGCCTCCACTCCCCCACAGGTGTGTGTGTGATTCTTGTGTTTCCGGGGACCCAAAGCTGCCCCAGGGAAGAGCGGAAACTCCATCAACGGGAACCAAGGCAAAGTGGTTCCCAAACAGCTTCTACGAGGCACATATCACCCTGATTCCCAAAGCAGGGAGAGACAGCACAAAGAAAGAAAACTACAGACCAATCTCCCTGATGAACACGGATGCTAAGATCTTCAACAAAATACTAGCAAACAGAATCCAAAGACTCATCAAGAAGATTATACATCATGACCAAGTAGGATTCATTCCGGGAATGCAAGGATGGTTCAACATTCGCAAGTCAATCAACATAATACACCATATCAATAAAAAAAAATAAAAACCATATGATCCTTTCAATAGACGCAGAAAAAGCATTTGACAAGATCCAGCACCCGTTCATGATTAAAACGGCTCCAGAAAATGGGAATTGAAGGGACTTTCCTCAAGATAGTGACAGCCATCTACCAAAAGCCCACAGCAAGCATCATTCTAAATGGGGAAAAGTTGAAAGCCTTCCCCCTGAGATCAGGGACAAGACAAGGTTGCCCCCTCTCACCTCTTTTATTCAATATAGTACTGGAAGTACTTGCCATAGCAATCAGAGAAGAAAAGGACATCAAGGGCATCCAGATAGGCAAGGAAGAAGTCAAGCTATCATTATTTGCAGATGACATGATATTATACCTAGAGAACCCTAAACTCTCTACCAAAAAACTCCTAGAAACAATAGACGCATATAGTAGAGTGGCAGGATACAAAATCAACACCCAAAAGTCAGTGGCTTTCCTATATACAAATAACGAAAGAGAAGAAAAGGATATTAAGGAAACTATTCCATTCACAATTGTGCCACAAAAAATCAAATACCTAGGAATCAACTTACCCAAGTATGTAAAGGACCTGTACAAAGAAAACTACAAGACACTGCTCCAAGAGATAAAAGAGGACACAAGGAAATGGAAACACGTTCCCTGTTCATGGATGGGGAGAATCAACATTGTCAAAATGGTAATACTCCCTAGAGCTCTGTACAGATTCAATGCAGTCCCTATGAGGATACCGATGACATTCTTCAAAGAAATTGACCAAACACTCCTGAAATTTGTATGGAACAATAAACCCCCAAGGATAGCTAAAGCAATCCTCGGGAAAAAGAAGATGGGAGGCATCACCTTTCCCAACTTCAAACTGTACTACAAGGCAGTAGTAATTAAAACAGCATGGTATTGGAATAAAAACAGACCTGTGGACCTATGGAATAGAATTGAGTATCCTGACACCCAACCTCAAACACATGATCATTTAATCTTTGATAAAGGTGCAGTGAGTCTAAAATGGAGTAAGGAAAGCCTCTTCAACAAGTGGTGTTGGGAAAACTGGGCAGCAACATGTAAAAAATGAATTTGGATCTGTGTCTAACACCATGCACAAAATCAGATCAAAATGGATTAAAGATCTCAATATCAGACTTGAATCCATAAAGTACATTGAAGAAAATATAGGAAAAACCCTCCACGACATTGAAGCTAAAGGCATCTTCAAAGGTGAAACATCACTAACAAAGCAACTAGAAGAAAAGATAAACATATGGGACTACATGAAACTAAAAAGCTTCTGCACCTCGAAAGAAACAGTGACTAAGATACAAAAGCAGTCTACAGAATGGGAAAGAATATTCACCCAATACCCATCTGATAAGGGGTTAATATCCAGGATATATCAGGCACTGGTAGAACTTTACAAGAAGAAAACAAACAACCCCATCAAAAAATGGGGAGAAGAAATGAACAGAAACTTCAGCAAGGAAGAAATTTGAATGGCCAAAAAACATATGAAAAAATGCTCATCATCACTAATCATCAGAGAGATGCAAATCAAAACAACAATGAGATACCACTTTGCACCACAGAGACTGGCACATATTCAAAAGAGCAAGAACAACAAGTGCTGGCGTGGATGTGGGGAAAAGGGGACACTCATCCATTGTTGGTGGGAATGCCGGCTGGTACAGCCTTTCTGGAAAACAATATGGACATTCCTCCAAAGACTAGAAATTGAACTCCCATTTGACCCAGCCATACCACTTCTGGGAATCTACTCTGGGAAACCAAAAATACGCAGCGGAAACACCATTCCTACTTTTATGTTCATAGCAGCGTTATTTACAATAGCCAGAATCTGGAAGCAACCAGAGTGCCCGAAAATCGATGACTGGATAAAGAAGCTTTGGTACATCTACACAATGGAATACTATGCAGCTGTTAGGAAAATGAAGTTATAAAATTTGCCTATAAATGGATGGACATGGAGAAGATTATGTTGAGCGAAATTAACCAGAAGGAGAGACACAGATACAGAATGACTGCATTTATTTGCATGGCATAAATATATATGTACATATTATGATACCAGTATCCAAGGTCAAGTGAAGCATATATCGGGAGGTCTTGTCAAAGGTGGAAATTATCACAAACGTGTGGGAGTCAGAGTTTAGGAAAGACAGAAAATGGAACAGGGTGCTAATAATTGTCGAGGGTACTAATGCCAACCTAGAACTGAGCATTAAATAGAGGCAAAAGGATTCACATGACAACCTTTTTAATGTATGTTCAGTAATCCATAGTCTGGAAGGGAAGGAAAAGAGAAAGAGAGAGAAAGGCAAAGACATAAAGAACCTGCCATGGAGCAGGGCTGGGGAAGGGGGAGGGAACCGGGGATGTTGGTGGTGGGAGATGGGCACTGGTGGAGGGACGGGTGCTGAAACACTGTATGACCAAAACCCAAACATGAACTTTTTAATTGTAAAAAATAAATTAATTAATTAATTAAAAAAAAGAATAAAAAAAAATAAAATAAAATGTAGTGTTTTGACAAATTCTGTAAGTGCTTTTTGTTGTATTTTCCACTTTAAGGATCACTTGTATCATTTCACTTGTATCACATGTCTTCCCGATGTCCATTGATTTGCTCAAGCAGGCAACAGTAACACCTCCATAAGTCCTGTAACATGTTAGTGAAGCCCAAGGGCATCTGCTTGCTCCAGGAACATAAGGAGCCTCAAACCATTCCTTCAAGTCATGGGAATGAGGTCTATAATCATTACTGCTTTTTGTCATATCAATACGGCCTGGGTAGCTTGCCAGGTTCTGCAGTGTGGGTGGGATACTCTTGTGGCAGCCTCTCATCTCGCACATTTATTGATGAACCAGGGATGAGACAGGGAAAGATCAGCTTTTCTGCTGGGTGGAGCTCTAATGAGTTGTGGAGTCCAGAGGTTGAAAATGGCAGCCCTTATGGTGTGAGTGTTCCTCTGGCTTTTTACGAGACTCTGCTGGAATGGTGGGCCAGGGCTAGAACCTTCCCTACCCTCCTGGGAGCCTCATGAGCAGCTGGTCACAGGGAGAGCCCCGTGTATCTGAGTCTCTGGGTCAAGCATACCTGGGCTTGAAATAGATTGCTATAGGATGGGACTCTGATGAGCAGGGCTTGTGATCAGCTCTTCTTGCTGGGTGGAGCTCTGATGAGCTGTGGGGGTCCGCAGGTTGGAAAATGATGGCCCTCATGGTGTGGGGGTTCCTCTGGCTTCTTGAGAGGCTCTACTGGGATGACGGGCCAGGGCTAAAAACCTGCCTACCCTCCTGGATGCCTCATGATCAGCTGGGCACAGTGGGAGTAAAAGTATCTGTGAACTATTATAACCACTTCCTCACCCAGTAACTTAATATCTAGTCTATTTCTCACTTACACAAAGTTCTCATTGATGGGTAGAAATGTTATTTCCCATAATTTTGATGTGTAGAAACCTCTTATCCAGGCAGAAATGTATGGGCTCAAGTTCCTTAGAGCTTGTAGCGCTACCATCCCTGAAAGCCCTAGATGATTCTAATTTTGGGTTTTTAAGATGGTAATCTCAGATTCTCAGTTGAGAATCTCAGACTCAAACCTCAGATTTCCTTCTAGAAATCTCTAGGATTTCTAGCATTCCTACAGAGTCTGCTGTATGAACATGCACAGAGTATGTGTATGAACAAAACAAAATGTGTGTGTGTGTGTGTGTGTGTGTTTCATTTCATTTTGGTTTTGCCTTTTGGGTCACACCTTGCAATGGCTCTGATTACTCCTGCTCTGCATTCAGGGTTCTCAGGAGTTACTCTTGGTGATACTCAGGGGGACCAAATGGGATGCCAGGGATTGGACCTGCCACAGTCAACTGCATGCAAGGCAAACTTTCTACCTGCTATACTATCATGCCAGCCCCAAAGTCAGTATATTTAAAAGAAAAAAATTCAACTAATACTTTTTGGTTTATCTTAGAAAGTAGTCCCACTATCAAAGTTGAAAATTTTAAATTAATCCTGAGTACTTTTTTGGTAGATTTTTTGGATTTTGGCTATACACTGTTGTTGGGGGGCCACTCCCAGCTGCCTGGGCTTGTACCATGCTGTGCTTTGGGAGCCATATGGTGGTGCAGGGAATCAAACTTGGGCCTCCTGCATGCTGTTTGCTCTCAGCACTTTGAGTTTTTTCCTAGCCCCCTGAATGTTTATTATATTTGTTCACTGTATCCTGTCAGATCTGTTTTAAAAATACCTCCCACATCCAATTCTTTATCTATTTAATATATTTTTAGAGCTTTGTCTTTTGACAATTGTGTCCCTATTTTCTTGGTTTTTTTTTATTTGCTAAAGTAGCATTGCTTATAACAGGCTTCCTATAAGCATCACTAAAAATCAGTACGTGTATGTGTTGCATCAAGTTGCCACCAAAAGTCCAGTTCCAGTATGTATTATCTTTAATTCTATTCTGTTTTTATTACTTTAAGGGTTTTCAATGGCTTGCCTGTCCTCTACAGTTTAAAATTCAATTCCTTGGCATGGCATTCAAAGATGCCCATGATTTATGTGCTCTTTTTCTCACGATTCTCATCTTCTTGTTCCTATCTATACTGAAAAAACTTTGGAATGCCAGAAAGTACCATTTTTCTCTCACTTCTTTCGTGTGTGTGTGTGTGTGCGTGCGCGTATCTATGTCCATCTGTCCATCTGTCCATCCATATTTATTTATTTATTTGGTCATAGCCATTGGTGCTCAGGGTTTACTCCTGACTGCTCAGGAGTCATTCCTTGTGTTCCTCCGGGATCAAATCAGGGCTAGGGTTTACTGTATGAAAGGCAAGTGCTTTAACCCCTGTACTAGCTCTTCAGTCTCACAGGTGTATCTTTATATTTCCACCTATATAAACTTTGATCACCATTTTCAAGATACAGTATATTATGTTTATAAATTTAATTTTTATATATTTTCCCTTATTCTTGTTCACCCACTTTTATATTGATAGATTTTTTTTGTTTCACTGCAAAATTAACATTCTTCCTTTATTAGAATTTGGAGGCATGAACCTAGAGGCCACAGACATGAATCAGTAGTATGGTTAATAAACATAATGTTATATATATTTTATATATATGTTAATTTCAACATCCGAACTCCACAGCTCTTCAGAGCTCCACCCAAGAGAAAAGCTGATTTCTCCCCCAGTGTATCAGTAAATGCACGAGATGAAAGCCTACAACTGAGAGTATACCACCCGCATGGCAGAGCCTGACAAGCTACCAGGCTCTGCCGTGGTATTTGATATGCCAGAAAACAGTAACAATTATAGACCTCATTCCCATGACCTGAAGGAATGGTCTGAATCTCTTTGTATTCCTGGTGCAAGCAGATGCCCTTGGGCTACACTAGCACGCAACACGATGTATGGAGATGTTACTGGTGCCCGCTCGAGGAAATCGATGAACAACAGGAAGACAAGTGATACAAATGAAGATGGTGATGTACTAACTGTATTATACTCCTATACCCCTTTTTCTAGAATTGGTGAGTGAAGGTAAAAAACAAATTGTGTGCTTAAGTGTACAGTTATTGAAACATCTTTCTTGATATTCAGAAGATACAGAAAAATATTCTGCACCTTGTACCTTATCCTGATATTGCACTAAAACCCATTACCTGATTTTTCATCACATCACATTCTCCTTCTGACTAGAGAGAACCAATGAGCGCCAAGACAAACCAGAAACAATTGACTAAGTGGATGAAGAAAAGACTTGCCAACATGGAACTGCAAGTCTACTGACCCCAAGTTGTAAACTCTTCTCAGAACTATTAATCCTTCACTTTTTGTTGTACCCTTTAAAATGTTTATTCCTCTTATAGTGGTCCTGATTTTGGTTTCTAAAATAGTCTATAGAAGGGGTCAGAGCAAAAGTACAGTGGATAAGGCACTTGCATTACACAATGCAGCTGACCCAGGTTCTATCCCATATGGTTCCCCAAGCCCATTGGGAGTGATCCCTGAGCACAGAACAAGGAGAAAATCCTAAGCATTACTGGGTGTGGCCCCAAAACCAAAAAATTAAATAAAAACATAAAATATAGTCTATGGAAGAAAAAAAAATCTCTTTAACCTAAGATCCCTAATGACATTATAGCAAAAGAAATAAACAGACTATTTTCTGACCCAACTCCAAGAAAATAAGTATTGTCAATATCACCATCTGGTGAACACCTTCCATTGTTGGGCACAGTGTTAGGCCCTGATCATAGAGTGTCTTTTAAATAAGTAGAAAGTTCTCCTTGGTAATTCTCACAGCGCAAATAACTGTGAGAAATAGATGGAAATTACTAGCTGCTATCAATATTACTGTGTCTAAAACTACCGTTTTCACCTGCATTAGAACAATCTGAACATTGTTAAGCAAAGACATCTAGGCAATTTTAAAATTATTTGAGTCATGACAGAGAGACTCACAACTGAAATATTTACCTTTCAATTTCAGGTGAGGATGTTCCCAGAGATGGAAGATGTGACAAGTTCCCTGCAATGTGTGAGCATCAGAGAAAAGTTCCCCTGACAAATCACGTGCTGAGATGGGAAGTGCTGATTAAGGAGAGGATTAATTTTATCTTCCAAGCATTTCTGCTGGGAAATACTTTGAGAATTGTAGAAAGGTGGGCTGAAAGGATCCTTTGAGTTCTGCTGGGTTCCTTTGCCTTGTGCATGGAGAAGCAGAGACCTGGAGATCAGAGGTGCATCCTGATGACCAGAGTGCATCCCTAGAGATCAGGAGTGCATATCTTCCCACACTCCAACTCCAAACCCATCTTCCATACTAGAGTTTACTCAGTGAATGAATGACTGAAAGTGAAATAGCTACTAGCTCTGAATGATTTAAAGCAAAAGTGATATTTAGCTCTTGAGGTAGCATTTATTTATTCCACAAATATTTCTTGAATGTCTACTATTTGCCTGGCACTTTTCTAGCACTGAGTATACAGTAATTTAGAAATCAGGCAAGAATCTTTTCCCTCCTGGAGCTTACATTCTAGAATGAGAAGTGACACTAATAAACATGTATATATGTAGATGTACATGTACACATGGTATATATTGCTATGAGCTATAATCACAAAAGCCAGAAAGAATAAAGGAGGAGGGAGAAAACAGCTAGTGTAGGGAAAGGGAGACTCTAAGTAGGATGGACACAGAAGGCTTCACTTAGAAGTAATAAAATCAAAGAAGAAAGCCATGTTGATACCTGGTGAACAACAGAGAGAAGAAATAGTAAATATAAACCCTGGTGTATTCAGAGAACACTGACAAAGTCCATGTGACTGGAGCCAAGTGACTGAATGTAAGATTTTGAACAAGAGTCAGAGGGCAGTGGAGGGGTGCGCCATACCTTGAAGGTCCTATCAGCTTCCTCATCCTCTGCTTTCTAGCTGGGTTTGGATTACAGGAGACATTGGAAGAAGACTAGAGAATGAGTGGGAAGAAAAGTCATGTATATCTCCTATTCTCTTTGAGTTGAAGGAAATTTTTAGCAGCAACTACCTCTCCCTAGAACTCCATATCCCACTCTGGTTCATCTCTAGGGTGGAGGGGGAGCATATGCTGCATCTCCAATCCTTGGGCCCTGGTAACATGGCCTCCTCCCTTCATTGAAACACTCTTAAGGGAATTGGCCACCCCAAGAATTGACTCATCTCAGTGCTGCTTCTCATTTTAGTGGCTCGTTCTGCTCTCTTCTCACATTTTTGTAACTAGCAGCCTGTGCTAAATGATCTCTACTAGGTTTCCTGGCATCAATTGTGCTTTCCCAACTGCACCTTGACTGACAAAGGCTCTGAGGCACCTCAAGACTTGAGTTTTTACTCTAAATAAAATGGACAGCCATTTAGGGAGATTTAACAATTCGTGAAGAGCCTTAAAAACCTGGATGAATTTGTTCTGAGTGCCTACAAGTATCTGTATTTCCATTTTAGAGTTTCTTGAAGTTAAGGGGCCAGAGAGATAGTAAAGCCGGTAGGGTGCTTTCCATGCAGGCAGTTAACCCAGGTTTGATCCCAGGCACCCAATATGTTCCTCTGAGCTTGCCAAGAGTGATCCCTGAATGTAGAGCCAGGAGTAAACTCTGGGCACTGCCAGGTATGATCCTAAAACAAGCAAAAACGTTTGTGAATATAAGACATGGCCCAAAGTCAAAGAGAATTTATGTTGAACATAAATGTCTGTTTCTTTGCTCTCCACTCAACTCTCAATACATGACATTAAGGATAAAAAACTATAATAACAAGGGGAGGTATTATTAAACAGTTTTTCCTACGACTTCAACTCTCTAAAGCCATATGAAGGTCAGAGAAGGACACTTCACAGAAGAAGACTTCTCTCCATCTGATATTCCAGCACTGCCTGCAGTGAGGAAGAAGAAACATGAACCCTTAGGGAACCCTTGCCACATCCTAGGCACATTGCCAGGCAATTTCACATTTGATGGCTCATTTCATCTCACAAGGACACTCCTCAGTGGATATCGCTATCTTTATTGTGCAAACAGAGCTCCTGAGATTTGAAGAGGCTCATAACTAGACTGAGAGGTAACTAGACCAAGATCACACACCCTCCCATTCCATCAACCAGGAGGCCAAGGATTAGTCAGTCCCTCAAGGTGGTCATCAGGGCAGAGAGTCCAGAAGCAAAGCCATTGGACAAGAAAGCCTGTTTTTTTGGACTAATATTCATTTTGTTTCTCTGAGCTTTGATTTACTCATCTGTGAAACAGGAATACCAATGTTACGAATTTTGAAGGATTGTTTTCACACTTAAAATAAGTTACTGCATGATATGGACTTTGTTCATTTTGAAGTTCTATGTCAAAGTTCTTAACTGAAAGTCTTTGAGGTTCATGAACCCTTAAAAATGAGGTTAAATTTTATATTTTGACATAGATATACTAGTCCAATAAAAACATTTTTAAAAGCCCAATGGAGGTCAGGGTCATTTGAGCACATCCAGAGGTGCTCAGGTCCTTCTCATGACTCAGTGGTCAGTCATTACTCCCAGCAATGCTGATAAGAATCATCATACTATGCAGATGATGATCCTATTATTTAAAGAAGACTTTCATTCACAATATGGCTCCTAAATGTAAATCAACTGACTGACTACCATGCAGAATAAATACTCTGTACTTTATGGGCAATGAAAAGGATTGTTTTTTAACTTTTGTTTGGGGACCACTCCCAGTTATGCTCAGGGGTTATCCTTCACTTTGCATCCAGAAATTACTCCTGGCAGTGTTTAGGGAACCATATGGGATGCCAGGGATTAAACCCAGGTTGGCATGTGCAGGACAAACTCCCTATATGCTAGACTATCACTCCAGCCCCTAAAAGAATTTTCTATGGTAATTTCAACTACCCATGACTTTTGCTTCACTGATTGTCTTTGGAACCCAACCCAACATAGCATAAGATGTGATTCCTCTGAACATTTGTGAAAGGAGTCAACTGACTCCCAGGAGCAGATTCTTAAAGGAGGGACTCAAATCTAGAAAAATATCAGGTATTGCAATATCAACAATGAAGAGCATACTATTATGATTGTCATGTATTTAGCAACTACTACATATTAGGTATAATTCAATAGAAAACAAGAGAAAAATATGTCTCTGGTCATAAAACTCACGAGTCGATAGATTTCTAGGAGAAGGTAGAATATGAGCTGGAGAGGCCGGCAGACAGGAGGCATGTTTTAAGTAAAGACCTAGAGTAGAGAAGGTAGGGTTCTGAGATATAATAAGTACTGGCCAAGATGTGAGATAAGCAGGAAGGAAGTTGAAGATGGAGTAGGTCCTAGTTCACTGTCACTGTCACTGTCTTCCCGTTCATCATCGATTTGCTCGAGCTATCACCAGTAACATGTCCATATGTCCTGTCTCATGCTAGTAGAGCCCAAGGGCATCTGCTTGCTCCAGGAACATAAAGAGCCTCAAACAATTCCTCATGGGAATGAGGCATATAATTGTTACTGGTATTTGGCATATCAAATATGACACGGGTAGCTTGCCAGGCTCTGCCATGCGGGTGGCATACTCTTGTAGTCATCTCTGATCTCCAGCATGAGCCGGAGCAACAGTACAGCAGGTAGGGCATTTGCCTTGTACTAGGCTGACCCAGGTTCAATCCGGCATCCCATATGGTCCCCCAAACACCACCAGGAGCAATTCCTGAGTGCAGAGCCAGGAATAACCACTAGCATTGCCAGATGTCACCCAAAAAACACAAATAAATAAATAATATTTTCAAGTTGGGGCCAAGAGCTAGCAGAGTGGTGCACATGCTCCAGGCTGACTCCCTGTAGCACACGGCTTCTCAGGGAGGCCCCTGCCCCAAGGAGTGGCTGCCATATCCTCAATACCACAGAGCAATGTCTCGGTCAGGTGTCTTGTACTGAACCAATGCCCCACCTGACCAAAAGCTGCTGGTGGGAAAAAATAAAAGCTTCCTCCTCAGATCAGGGATAAGACAAGGTTGTCCACTATCATTTCTATTCAACATAGTACTGGAAGTACCTGCGATAGCAATTAGAGAAGAAAAAAAGACATTAAGGGCATCCAGATAGGAAAAGAAGCCAAACTATCACTATTTGCAGACAAAATCTCTACCAAAAAAGCTCCTTGAAAAAATAGATAAAGGAGCCGGAGGGATAGGCCAGTGGGTAGGGTATTTGCCTTGCACTTGGCCAAACCAGGTTTGATTCCCTGGCATCCCATATGGTTCCCTAAGCACTGCCAGAAGTAATTCCTGAGTGCAGAGGCAGGAACAACCCCTGAGCATTGCTGGGTGTGACCCAAAAAAAGAAAAAAAAAGGAAAGAAAAAAAGAAAAAAAAAAGATATGTGTAGTAGAGCGGCAGGTAACAAAATCAATACCCAAAAGTTCATGGCTTGGGGCCGGAGCAATAGCCCAGAGAGTAGGGCGTTTGCCTTGCACCAGCTGGCCTGTGCCGGCCCGGGTTCGATCCCTGGTATCCCATATGGTCCCCCGAGCACCGCCAGGTAATTCCTGAGTGCAGAGCCAGGAGTAACCCCCGAGCATTGCCGGGTGTGACCCAAAAAGGAAAAAAAAAAAAAAGTCCGTGGCTTTCGTTTACACGAATAACCAGAGAGAAGAAAATATTATATACAAAAAAATACCCAGGTCCAAGAAATAGTTAGCGGGAAAGGCATTTGCCTTGTGCGCGGCCAACCCGGGTTCGATTCCGGGCATATGGTCCCCCGTGCACTGATATGCACTCAATTCCTGAGTGCACAGCCAGTAGTTCTGAACCAGGGGTTCTGAGCATTGCTGGGGTGGCCCCCCAAAAAATTTATTTATTTATTTATTTATTTATTTATTTATTTATTTATTTATTTATTTATTTATTTATATCACAGTCTTCCCATTCATCATCGATTGGCTCGAGCGGACCCCAGTAACATCTCCATATGTCCTGTCTCATGCTAGTAGAGCCAAGGGCACCTGCTTGCTCCAGGAACATAAAGAGCCTCAAACCATTCCATCAGGCCATGGGAATGAGGTCTATAATTGTTACTGGTATTTGGCATATCAAATGCGACACGGGTAGCTTGCCAGGCTCTGCCGTGTGGGTAGCATACTCTTGTAGTCATCTCTAAATCCAGCATTTATTGAAGAATTGCGCAGCCGCAGAGAGGCCGTGCAAGGCAGGCTGTGATAGGCTGGTCTGCTGGGTGGAGTTCTGACGAGAGGAAAGTCCAGATGTGGAAAATGGAGGCCCTCATGGAATGGGGGGGTCATCTGGCTTGTTGCAAGGCTCTGCTGGGGTGGTGGGCCAGGTCTAGAACCCACCATCCCTCCTGGGGCACCTCGTGAGCAGCTGGGCACAGGGAGAGCCAGTAGCAGCTCTGCCCCATGTCTGTGAGTCTCAAACACTGTTGGTAGAAAGCCAAAGGGGTCTGTCCTCTTGGGGAAAGGTGTTGGGTGACAGGCCCAGCTCTAAGCTCCAGCTACACTTAGCTTGCAGCCCTCCCAGCTCAGCTAGGGAGACTTTGAGATTCAAAAGCCAAAAGGCCACCTGAAGTGCTGCATTTCAATAGAGTTGTTTACCTGCCTTCCTCTCTAGGTAGCTCAACCCAATGGGCCAGGCTGGGAAGTTTTGGCAGATTTCCATCTATAAACTAAGCTGGGAGGAAGGGAAGGCCTTTTTGCCATTTTGGCTTCCCTTGGCTTCTGCCTCTCCGTTCTCTGTTGGGCTTCAACATGTGGTGGCAGCCATCTTGGCCTACACGTGGCCAGGGCCCAGCCGGGAACCCAAATTCTGGGGATTTTTCCTGTTCTTGGATTATATATCAGAACCTGTGATAGTAAAAGCCTTTTAAAACTGCACCGATTCCTGGGTTTTCATCCATTCCCCGCCGGCTTCGCAGGTAGAAGGGAACTTCGCTTCCTGGTGCTGTTGGGGACTCTGGCGGCTGCCTGACAGAAAAGGCTCGTCATTTCTTATAAAACTAAACACATTGGGGCGGAGGGCAGGAGGCTCTCAACGGTACTCGGGGGCCACGCCTGGGGCCACATGTGGTGCCAGGGATCCAACCAGCCCAGACACATGCTCAGCAAGAGCCTTAACCTTTATACTCTCAGACCCAAAATAAACTTTTTGAGATTCTGTTTCTGTTCTCTGCTCTGTGGGCCACACCCCTCGGGGCACCCAGTGTTGGGGTGGAATTTTGCAAGCATCAGCCCTATAAGAACTTCACCCCACCCCGACCTCCCTTCCTGTCTATACACCCCAAACACCTGATGGGGACAAAACACTGCTTTTGCTCCAGCGCCCTCTGACAGCACCATTCCGTGCTGGCCTTCCCAGGTGGCCGCCTTCAAAACAGTGGCCACACTGGGCCCGGCAGGAGAGCAGGCTCTGGGCTCAGCACTCAAATGCTCATGAAACGGCTTCACATCCATGGCCAGCGCCCACACGCCTGCTTGTTGGTGCTGCCAGACCCCAGACACCAGCATGTCACAGAGCCCAGCTGCCTGAAGGCTGTGGCAGTATCTGTGTGGCAGCGGTGCCTCGGAGGCGCTGTCACACAGTGAGACTTTCCAATGCAGTGGCAGAAACAGATTCAGAGTTTCCAAGTCAACCTCAACCTGAATCCTGAGTTGTCTCATCTCTTTATATATACTTTTATATATACTTATATACTTTTATATATACTTATATTTATACATATATATAATTTATATATATAAGTATATAAATTAAAAAATTTAAAAACGATCCTGTTCACAATTGTGTTTCAGAAAATCAAGTACCTTGGAATTAACTTAACTAAGGACATAAAGACCTGTACAAAGAAAACTGGCAACGCTGCTTCAAGAAAGAAAAGAGGACACGAGGAAATGGAAACATCTCCTGCTCTTGGTTTGGGAGTATCAATATTGTCAAAATGACAACACTCCTAAAGCACTATACAGATTCAGTGCAGTCCCCAAATGGATACCCATAACATTTTTCAAAGAAATTGACCAAACACTCCTGAAATTTGTATGGAACAATAAACCCCTCAGGAATAGCCAAAGGAATCCTTGGGAAAAAGAAGATGGGGAGACATCACCTTCCCCAACTTCAAACTGTAATACAAAGCGGTAGTAGCCAGGGATCCAGGTCCTAGTTACAGTGGTCATTAGAGTTGGACAGGATACAAAATTTTCCCCTACCTCAATTTTATATTTTATAATTCATTCAGCATCCCCAGCATCCACTTCAGAATGGATGTTTTGATAAAGGGAGACCTTCCACCTAGGTAAAATCAAGATAAACTGAGATTCTAGCCCTGTCAAGAATCTGTGAGGATCCAGTATCTATTTTCCAGCATGGTGATTTGGGCAAGATCTTCTCCTCTCTAAATCTCAGGTTCTTCGTATAAAATATAGTGTTCTACTTCTCCTGCAAATAATAACAAGTTGAGTGATTAGTTTTTGTGGTAGCTCAGTACATGTCAGTTGCACTAGACTCTTGGAAGGCATCAAGGAAGGTCATAGGTGGCCCAGTGATGAGGAAGAAAAAAACAAAGACAGCATAAAAGTCCTGCATCATAGCTATGGTCACTGACCTTGAGCCTCTTCACTCAGCAGACTTTCAGCCCCCTCACATCGCGCAAGGCTCCCTTTGCAGCAAAGTAGACAGGAGAGAGACTCATCAATTGCCCGTGCTGACGGCAGACATTGGAAATTTCCCAATGAATGCTAATGCCATCGACCCTCACTGAGATGTGCTGGGTTTTCAAACCAGCTTATCTGACTCTGATTCACGTCTGGAGAAAAAGAAAGGTCACACTATTGATATGAAGAAATACTAGATCAAAGCCATCTAAACAACAATTCCTGCTAGCTCTCTATTTTCAAGGCTTCTATTTAGGTTTAGGTGGCACACCCTTCTTGGAGAATCCAAAAGGCCATCATTCATTCACTTGATTATCTAAAAATTTGTACTCTTAACAGTGCCTGACAAGGTGCTGGAATATTGAAAATGCTGAACATACCCTGGTGTAAAGAAGGTCTCCATTTAGAGGCAAAAAGGAACAGAACCAGGGATCCAGAAAAACTGCAGGCATTAAAGTGTGAAGAAGGCAGGGGAAGACAGTTATTTAAGGTGCATGTTTTGCAAATACAAGACTACAACTTTGATCCCAGGCACCACCTGCATACACAAAATGTGATCCTGGTGACTTCACTGTTCGTACTTGGCAGCACTGCTGTCTGTGCTGCAACTGATTTCCCGCCATACAGATGTATGAGAGCAACGCAACTAAAGGACAGGATTTCCTCAGTGAGCATCACAACTAAACAGATATCTAAGCACTGCATCCAGGAGCGCACACCTCTGGGGAGCATATATGCAAGCACCGCAGCTAAAGGAGTGTGATTCTCAGTGAGCACCACAACCAAATGTGTGAGCACCACAAATTAGCGTGTGTGTGTGTGTGTGTGAGAGAGAGAGAGAGAGAGAGAGAG
>JAJIBD010000690.1:0-77388 GCA_021461705.1 Cryptotis parvus | reverse complement strand
GTAATATAGTGCCCGCATGGCAGAGCCTGGCAAGCTGTCGATGCGTGTTCGATATGCCAAACCCAGTAACAAAAATGTTTATTTTCCTGACCCCAAAGAGGAGCCCTTAATACGGCAGCAGTAAGAAAGGCAAACAAGCAGTGCCTGATAAAATTTCACGGCTGTCCTAGGCTGCCAAAGCGAAGAAGGACTAAAATGACTGTCTGTACTTTCAATGCCGTACACTGGCAGCGGAAGCATATATTGAGGATCTGATGCTGCAAGCAAGAAAGATCAAGTGCGACATCATTGGTCTGACTGAGACGAGGAGGCGTCAGTCGCATCATGCTGTATATGACACCGGAGAAGAATTGTTCTTTGGAACATGTGATGAAAGAGGCGTCGGTGGCATTGGTGTCCTTGTCAACACGAACATGGCTGTCAACATTGATTCATTTGAATGCCTAACAAACCGAATAGGACGATTACACTTGAGGAGATGTGGCCCACTGCCAGCAATTTCTATCTTCATTGTCTATGCACCAACATCCACATACAAAGAAGATGAAATTGAGAAATTCTACATGGAATTGGAGGAGTTCTATAAAAAAGATCACACCTTCTACAAGATCATAGTCGGTGATTTTAATGCCAAGATAGGACCGAGAAGATCGGCTGAAGAACTCCACATCGGGACCCATGGCCTAGAATGGAGCGAACAGGGTGAGAGACTATCTGGAGTTCATCATGTCCACCAAGACTATTCATGGGAACTCACAGTTTCAGAAGGCTGAAGCGAAGCGTTGGACATGGGAATCTCCTGGTGGACAGTTCCACAATGAAATGGACCACATCATCTTCAATCGGCGGTTTTGTCTGACCGATGTTGCTGTCGTCCCCCAAATTCCAGACAGGATCATCGAACCACCGTCTCCTTCGTGCAAAATTCTACTTCCCGCAACGGGGAGAAAAGGCTGCAAAGTTTAAGAAGAGAACTCCCAGAGCGACCACCAACTGGGAACTCTTTAGCACCATTGCGACAACATGGGAAGATACCATCATTGATGACATCGATGAAGAATACAACCGACTGGTTCAGCACCTCCATGATTGTGCGAAGAATGCCGAGAGAGAAAAAACACAAAAGGGCAGCTTGTCTTCAGAAACTCTCGAGCTCATTCGCCAACGTGGCAAGGCGCGAGCCTCAGGAGACCAAATGTTAACGTCCAAGCTTGCTAAACAGTGCAGAGAAGCGATAAAAGCAGACCTCAAAGACAGAAGAGCAGAAATACTGGAAGATGCAGCAGAAGCCGGGAAAAGTATTCGCACTGCCCGCCTGTCCTTCGCCAACTATAAGACCAAGATGACTGCCCTCCGACGCCCTGATGGATCTATCACATCTTCCAGAAAGGCAATGGAGAAGATTATCCAGGACTTCTACTCAAATCTTTTTGATAGCCACATCCACCTGCCCACATACCAAATTCCACAGGATGGATACGTCATTCCCAGCGTTCTCCCTTCTGAAATAAGACATGCCATCTCATCGGTAAAAGAAGGGAACAGCACCAGGCCCAGACAAAGTCAGACCCGAACATCTGAAGAATCTGCCATCGGTGCTCATCAATACACTAGCTCGGCTCTTCACACGCTACCTGTCCGAATACAAGGTGCCCTCCCAATGGAAAACCAGCAGGACAGTTCTACTGTTCAAGAAGGGAGACATTCATGACATCGGCAACTATCGCCCCATCTGCCTGTTGTCTGTCATCTACAAGCTGTTTACACGAGTCATCCTGAACAGGATTAGCAGAACACTAGATGAAGGTCAACCATGCGAGCAAGCAGGTTTCCGGAAAGGATTCAGCACAATCGACCATATCCACACAGTAACCAAGCTCATTGAGGTTTGTATGGAGTACAAGATGCCGCTCTGTCTCACGTTCATTGATTTACAGAAAGCCTTTGATTCTGTGGAAACTGAAGCAGTCATCGAAGCCCTAGTCAAACAGGGTGTTCAAACCCAATACATCAAGATCCTTCGTGAGCTGTATTATGGATTCACCACCAGGGATCTCACCATTCTACAAAGAAGTGATCATTGATGTCAAAGAGGGGTTCGACAGGGTGATACCATCTCACCAAAACTCTTCAGTGCCACCCTCGAGAACATCATGAGACAATTAGAATGAGAAGGAATGGGAGTGAAGATAGATGGTGCAAGCAACTCCCACCTCCGCTTCGCTGATGACATCGTTCTAATAACACCAAACATTAGCCAAGCGGCACAAATGCTGGCTGACTTTGACCGAGAATGTGGAAAGGTAGGTCTACAGCTGAATCTGAAGAAAACTATGTTCATGAGAAATGAACTAGTTCCAGAGGGCCCCATTCTCTCTCAATGGAACAAACATCTCTGAATGCAGCAGTTATGTTTACCTAGGTCGAGAAGTCAACATGATGAATGACCTAAAACCTGAGCTGCGCAGGAGGAAGAGAGGCGGCATGGAATGCCTTCAAAGGCATCGAAGAAATAGCTAAAAGGACAAAGAACCTCCGGCTCCGGGCACATCTCTTCGACTCCACCGTTCTCCCCTGCATTAACATACGCCTCAGAGACCTGGGCCCTACGAAAGCAGGATGAGAATGCTATTCGGGTCTCCCAGAGAGGCATCGAAAGAGCTATGCTTGGAATATCACGTCTCACTCAAGTGAGAGAAGGAATCCGGAGTTCTGACCTCCGTCGCTATTCCAGAATCAGGGACACTGTCTCGTTTGCCAAGGCATCGAAAATCAGATGGGCTGGACATGTAATGCGATTTGGAGACAACCGCTGGACTAGAGCCATTACCGACTGGATCCCACGGGATGTCAAAAGATCACGTGGCCGCCCACCTACAAGATGGTCAGACTTCCTTGTTAAGACCCTGAAGGAACGGTTTGAGGCTCTTCATATTCCTGAATCAACCAGATGCCATTGGGCTACATTGGCACGTGATAGGGTCCAATGGAAATGTTACTGGCGCCCGCTCGAGCAAATCGATGAGTAATGGGATTCAAGTGATCAAGTGATCAAGTGATTGTCTTTCTGATACTGAGCAGTTACAGTTAAATCATTGTTATCAATACCTTTATGTATAAAATGCATAGTTGTGTGTATATCTATATCATAGGTGTCTATAGCTCTGTATCTCATAGCCACGAATTCCATCCAAAACACTATAAATGGGGTGTCCTAGAAACAAAATGGATTTCCCCACTGTTCCTCACGTTAAAACTGTGAAATTTATGCTGGGCTGATTTTATGGTTTAAATCAAGACTTGACTTGGCAGGTCTGGGTCTTCTGGTCATTTTCAGGGAAAGGCCTTTCAGCGTCTGTTGGCTTCCAGTGATCTTTGGGATTCGTGTATGCTGTCTGCATCATTCCTTTCTTGCTCCATCTTCACATGGTCTTCCTCGGTGTTGTGCTTCTCTCCTGCTCTTAGAAGGATGCAAGTGGTCTGTGACTTAGAACCAGCTTAATGATCTCATTGTATCTCGATTGCATGAAGAAAGGTCCTGTTTCTAAATAAAGTGAGATCACATTGGAAACTCTGGTCCTCACAAGTTTGACAAAGCTCATGTCAGGTGAGCAAATTCACTTTCTCGCGATACGCAAAGCTCACATCCCAACATTTTTATCCTAGTTCCGTCAAGGAAAGCGGGTTTCTGTGTCAGCTCCAGGATAAAACAACTGTCCTGCAAATTGAGCAGTAGTGGGTGTTTAATGTTTAATAAACACACTGAAGGAGAGTGATTACTCATTTTAGGAGCAGACTGGTGGAGGACAGAAACTTTAACTCCAAAAGTTCTCAGCTTTGAAGTTCAAATGAACTCGATGTTTAGAATGAAATAACCTATTTCAAAATAGAGAGAATCATTTAGCATGTTGAAAGTTGGCATTCAGAATTCCACTGAGATAGAGAAGCACAAGTAAATTCTGAATTAGGCTGCTGAATTACACATAATTATATACATTTATGGTATATCATTATCAATTATCAATTACATGTAATTATGAGTTTTTTTTCTGTGTGTTCTGAAATGGCTACCATATTTTGTATATAATTAAATAAAACCGTGTCAATAAGTTTCCTGTGACCCCTACATGGGGGACAGCCTGAAGCCATAGACGTTCTCCCTCCAGATGTCAGGGGCTGTGCTCTCACGGCAGCTCAGCTGGGGAAAATCTTCACACCTTTGACCTGACACCAACCTTTCTGTTCTCTGCCCGAGTCTCTCCAGAACGTCTTCCTGTTCTCCTCCATTTTTTTATAGGCAGACCTACTTCCTAGATCAGGGGACTCTAAGGTCTAAATGTGACAGCATCTACAGAAATCTTAATTCAGTGCTTTGTACATGCCCCCCTTATCTCTGGGGAGAAATTGCAGCCTCTAACTCAAGCCTAGATACCCTAGAGCTTTCTCTCTCTCTCTCTCTCTCTCTCTCTCTCTCTCTCTCTTCCCAGCAGTGCCTTCAAACAGAAATTGGAAGTGCATTCTCTCAGTGTGTGTTACTTGATATTTTGGTCTCATCACAATATTTAATGGGGATTTTTTGTTTCCACATTTTCTACCTGGAATTTTATTATAAGTAAAAAGTTCTTCATTCTTTTACTTATAGTTTTATTTTATTTGCTACTGTTGTTTTTTATTTGTGTGTGTGTGTGTTTGAGCACATGTGTGAATTTGGGGGGGCTACACTCTGTGATCCTCAGGAGCCACTAGCAAAACTATTGCTTGAAAGCCATTCCCAGTGGTTTTCAGAAGCTCACGTGATTTAACCATTAGATCAAGCTCGGGCCTCCTGCATGCAAAGCATGTGCTCCAGTCCTTTCAAATATCTCCCTTTTAAACTTCAATAAATAGCTGCTAGTCCATCTGTACCGCGGCCCTCTGGAACCTCGGTTTGGAGGAAGTGCTCTGCCAACTTTCCCTCTTATGTTCAAAAGAGTCCCAGGACTCATTCCTAGGAGGACAGATGCAGCTGAACTGACTTTTGTCCCAGCAATTGTTCTGATGGTGGCTGCCTTCTCTTTGAAATAACTGGAGGCCCCAGAAGCTTCCCACACTGAAGTCCAGAACCTCTGTTCCAAAAAATATGTCTCTGTAGAAATAGAAATAAATATTTGAATATATATTAGAATATATTGACGTTTTCTCCTGGTAAATTCTAGTAGCAAGCAGAGAAGATATTTCAGTTTAATTCCCATCATGGGAGGAAAATAGAATCAAAATTAAAAAATAAAACAAAAACTTACTTAAAAGTAAAACCAAAAATCTATAATAATTCTATATTTCATTTAAGCTATTTATAATTATAAAGAGCTTTAAATGATATCTGTGAAGTAGAAGAATTACTCTGAAAACGGCATAGGTGAGTTTTCATTATTTATTAATGGCATTTTATTATTAGAATCCTGAAATGTGAAATCAAGGGAATTTGAATAATTTAAATTAACCAAATACTTTTAATGATAAATAAAAATTTTTTGAATGACTGAGAAATTTGAAGGAAATTTCCCAATAATTTAGATAAGAATCTGAGTAATATTTAATAAAATTCTCAATAACATATTCCCAATAATTTATAAAACATATTTATAAAATATATATGTTATAAAACATATATATGTATATATATATATATATATATATAGCATACATGACATATTGTTGGAGGACAGGTTTAGCTATTCTGGGAGTTTTGTTGTTTTGCCCACTCCCAGCTTAATCTACTTAAGTCAAGGTTCATTCTAATGAGACTTCTCTTCTATGTAAACACTGCTAGAGGGTGTGGGCAAACACTGCTAGAGGGTGTGACTTCTGTAAGTACAGAAGTCACCTTGATTGAATAACTTCTGACTTATACATCTACTAAGACCTCTATGTTTTCTAGATTGGGCTCAGCTCCTCTTTATACCCACTGCACCCAACGTGGGACAGTTAGAATTTACCAGGAGACTACCACCCTGGCTACGCTTGAGACTATAGGAAGATTATAAGAAGGATCATACTAGTTTGCTCTAAGCAGGCGAGTGTGACCCTTTCAGTACAGGAGAACAAGATACTCAGAATCACCCTGGTGCAGATAATAATAAGAAGGACCTTGTGGGTACCATCTAGATTACATGAAGCTCATGAAGTTAAGATGTATTACTTTATATCAGCCCTCTCTCTCTCCAGTGTTTTGCATAAGAGATAATCTTCTTAGTCCTTGGCATAATCTTTGTTTATACCTGCAATAGGGTGTGGCACTACACTCTGTTTAGGGTTCTTTGTTGACATGACAACGTCCCGATCAGATTACTTGGGGTGTATATAAAGGGCTGACTTGAAGCACCTTCACTTTTTACCTTTTGCCTTTTGGTTCCTCAGCCATCAGCTTTTGGCTCCTGAGGCTTTTGGCTTTTGGCTTTTGTCTTTTGGCCTTTTGCTCTTTGGCCTTTTGCTCCTTCTTCTGGGTAGGACTCATCTCGGGTGAAATCCTCTCTCTTTGGTGGAAGACTTAGGCTCTTTTGTATGGTCTAAGTTCGGACCAGAGCTAAAGTTTGTTCATTATATTGGAGTGCTGTGGAAGAGCTTTTGTACTATTAAAAGCCATTTTTGGAACTGCACCGGACTCGTGAGTTTTCATCTGTTCTCCAGGCGTCCTTGGAGGTACAAGACAACCTCTGTCCTGATACTGTCAGGAGACCCCCATGGCGTTCCCCGACAACATATATCATGTATAATGCATACAATTCAACAAATAATCATAAAAATTTGCTTTTTTTCAGAATTGGAGCATTTCATATGGAGTTAGGCATATTGTCTAATAGTTCTGGTCGTATAGCATATATCTCTCCTGATAGTTATGTTTTCTTTTTTTTTCTTTTTTCACCTTTCTTATTGAGTCATCATGAGATATACAGCTACATAGGTGTTTGTGACTGGGTTTAAGTCACACAGCATTCCAACACTGTCCCTTTGCCAGTGCATATTTCTTACCAACAATGTCCCCAGTTTCCCTCCTCTATGAGATACTTATTCTCTCACTTTCTCCCTCCTTCTCTCTCTCTTTTTCTATTTTTATTTTTGGCACTGTAGTTTGTGATACTTTAACTGAAAGGTTATTTTGCAAATCATTTTTATCATTTCAGTGCTCAGTTCTTGCTCAGGGTGATCATTTCCAACTATCATTGTCCTATTTGTTTCATCTCTGTTCTGCTGCGCTCCTCCTTCCTGGCCCTTGGGGGCTTCCCACTATGACCCACTCCTCCCGGCCTGCCTTTCTACCCTCTTAGGGTTAGTGTTCTCACTCTGTAATTATATCCCACAAATGAGGGCAATGATTCTATGTCTGTCCCTCTCACATTTCACTCAGCATAGTTCTCTCCGTTTCCATCCAAATATATGAGCAAATTTCATTTCATCATCCTAAGGGTTGTGTAGTATTCCACATATAACTGTACTGTAGTGGCTTGATCTAATCGTCTATTCTCAGGCATTTGCATTTATTTTCAAACTCTTCCTATTGTAAATAGTGTAACAATGAGCACAGGAACTCAGAGACCTTTTCTGCATTTTATTACCAGAAATGGGATGCCAAGTCATATGGAAGCTCAATTTCTAGTTTTTTTTTAATGCTCATATTGTTTTCCAAAAAGGCTGTTCCTACCAAAATTCCACTGCAGTGAGATACAGTTCTTTTCTCTGCACATCCACGCAGTGGTTGTTCTTATTCTTTCTGAAGTGTGCCAGTCTCCATGGTGAAGATGGAATTTCATTTTTTTTTTTGCTTTCTTTTGGGTCACACCCGGCAATGCTCAGGGGTTTCTCCTGGCTCTTTGCTCAGGAATTACTCCTGGTGGTGCTCGGGGACCATATGGAATGCCGGGGATCGAACCCAGACCAGCACAGGCCGGCCTCTCGCAAGACAAACGCCCTACCCGTTGGGCTATCGCTCAGGCCCCAAAACCAAGGCAAACGCCCTACCCGCTGGGCTATCGCCCCGGCCCGGTATTTCATTATTTTGCTTTGCATTTTCCTAATGATTAGTGACATAGAACATTTTAGGTTCCTTTTGGCCATTAATGTTTCTTCTTTGGGAAGCTTTTTTTTCATTCATTAGATAAAGGAGCAAGGAATTGAAGAAATATGAACCCTTTAGTAAAAGAGCAAGAAAGATGAAGTGGAGCGAGGGATACTCCTCAAGAAGTGGTATTGGGAAAACGGGGCAGGTGCATGCCAATGAAATGGACCCAGACTCCCAATGCATTGTGCAAATAGCAAGTAAAAGTGGACTAAATATCTTGATATCACACCTCTTGATATCATAAGGTATGTAGTGGCAAATAGTCAGAACTCTCCGGGATATTGGTGTAAAGGCATCTTCAAGGATGAAACACCCTGATCAAGCAACTGGTAGCAAAGTTAAACAAATAAAACTACATTAAACTAAGATTATTTTGAACAAAGGAAAAATAACCAAGTTACAAAGACAGTCCATGGAATGAAAAATGCTATGCAGGACTCATCTGATAAACTCCATCAAAAAATTGGAGAAGAGATGGTAGTTTCTTTTAATTAGTTTTTTATTTAATTAAAGAGCTGTGATGTTAAAATATATTGGTAGTTGAATTTTAGGCATAGGATAGTTCAACACCAATCCTACCACCAGTGTCAACTTCCTTCTACCATTTTTCACTTAATCAGTCCCTACTCCATACCCCAGCCTCATCCCTACTCGCGCAACTTAGCAGACACATTACTAGGTTCTACTGGTCACAATTTAAATTTTATGTTTTCAGTATTGTTGAATCTGTGTTTTGGATTTATGGGTATACATAAGTCCAAAACACGCCATATATATATATATATATATATATATATATATATATATATATATAATTGTAATGATGCGTGTTTACCAATTACATCCTCTTCTCTTCTTTGCCAACTTGACTTCAATCCTTTTTCTCCTTTTCTCTAAACACAATGGTCCAGGTTGATCAATACATTTCTTCATTGAGTTATTCTAAACACCACTAATTAGTGTGGTCATTGTTTGTCATTCTTCTTCTGGATTATTTCACTCAACATGTTAATTCCTTTTTAAGGGGAGGGTCTTCCCAGGGCTTCCCAATTGCCAACTCAAGGGGCTAGAGGTCTAGAGGTCACTCTTACACAAATATTGGCCAACACCAGTGGTTGTCAACAACAGTGGGCAAGGTGCAGGTGCTTATCATGCCCTGTACTTTGGAGATGATCTGGAGCTACCTGGTGATGCTCAGCACTGCCATGGCTGCATTCAGAGTGTGGAGGACTTTGGTCACGGGCACAGAATCAGGTCAGCTCCGGACCAGGCATGTGCCTTACCCTCTGTCCTATCTTGCCAGCCACTGATATTTTTTGTTTCATAAATTTCCTAATGGGGGCCAATCTCAATGGAAATCATTAGCTCTATCACAGATATTTTCTTATCCTCTCTGACTCTATAAAGCAAAAGTAAACTAGATTAGGTTCTTTTCAAGCCGTGAAATGCAGAGCGACACTAACCAAATCAGCTTTGAAATACTTGCGGACAGTCAAGATTTATAATAACACACTTACACAGTTAAGTATTTAGACAGATTTTAATGAAGAGGGTGTAGATAATGGCAGAAGTGAACTAGAGCCACTCAGGCAAGAAACATTACAGAGAGCCAGAGAGATGTACCTGCCTTCATTCTGGGAACAAAAAGAGGTGTGTGACTAACCAATAATCCACCCCAACATTTGCAAGGGCGATTAATTAACTGGGAATGCACGATTCTTGACTGCAAACTTGTTTTTTATTCAATGTGAGTCATGCAATACAAATTAATGTTGTCTCGTAGACACATAATTCTATGAGTCATTGCCAAGAGGCTGAGTTTGCCATTGCTCCATCTAGGAAGAAAAAAAATAAGTTGATGATACATCAAGATGGCTCATGAGGTCATGACAAATGTGACTCAAGACCAGTCAGTGCCAATTTTATCAGTGCCATAGAAAATGGCAGCAACTGAGTGATAATACCCCAAGGTGAGCAGAGGAATTGAGAGTGTCCCAGGACAAACCATTAAGATCGGTACATCCCCAGAAATCCAAATGCTGAAGACAGTGATACAAAAGGTCAGCAGTCAAATCAGCTCTGGTCCGTTTGCTGTCCAGGGCTGTCAACACAAACAGTGGGACACGTAAGTATGAAGACTAGTGTGGGGGGGGTAGTTTTCCAGGGACTGAGATTTAAGGAGAGAACAGAATGACTGAGAGTGAATAAGAGCTATCCAGGAAAGTGGGCAGAATCAAATGCTCATGGGCAGAGACAAATACTTATGCGGCACCGGAAACAAGCCCTTTTTTCCCCCCAGTATTGGGGCTGGTTTCCTAACACTCCCAGCACTCCTAATACGTCCTGGAGGTCTGCCCTCAGATCTGGTAAGAATTGAAAAGACTTCTCAGGAAACTGAGCCAGAGACATGATTTCTCCATCTCTTGATTCAGATACCCTACACTTTTCAGGGTGTTTGAGGGGGCAGCACCCAGAAAACACATACTATTTTGTACTCAGGTATTTTAGTACCATAGAGACGTGTCCTCTTTCTTCATTATCTAGATATTTGCAATAGATGTAAGTGCTGGATGTTCTCATCTTATTTACTTTATCTGGAGATTAGTATAATGAAGCCTATCTTCTATGTAGTTTAGCAATACATCTTTGATTTTTATTATTACACAAATTTGCCTCAATTCTCAGAAGGGGGTATGAAGTAAAACTGGAAATTCTGTCAAGAAGAGCAGGCAAAGCAAGGTAATTACAAAGCATCCTATTGACCTAGATCGACCTGGAGTTGAGGTAACAAGCCATGCTAACAGAATATAAATATATGTTAGGTTATTTGGTGCAAACAGGTACTATCATCTACTTAGAGAGATCCTGAAGTGGGAGATATATATATATATGTATGTATGTATGTATATATATATACATATACATATATGTATGTAAGTCTCCCAGTCACTCTGAACAAAAGTGCCTGGGGGTCTAGTTACTGAGAGAACAGGAGAAGACACTCTCTCATGTAACAGACGCTGTCTCCTCTCTGTCTGGAAGTCACACCTCTCTGGGGATATGAAAAGGAGGTAAGCATTAAACTCCCTGCAGGGAATTGCAAATGAGCTGATGGAAATGAGATGATAGCCAGTGAGGATGGGACAGTTCCAGGTCCCTCTGGTATGTTTGTGTTCATTAAACACGAGCCACATGCACAACCTTGGAAAGTCAACAATTTGCAGTTGGTGAGACCCCAAGATGTTGCCTCCTCTGAA
Organism: Cryptotis parvus; assembly: GCA_021461705.1. Classification (NCBI taxonomy): domain Eukaryota; kingdom Metazoa; phylum Chordata; class Mammalia; order Eulipotyphla; family Soricidae; genus Cryptotis; species Cryptotis parvus. Next base: position 66,036 of record JAJIBD010000690.1, on the reverse strand, counting down.
CTCACCTGTCTCTGATCCTAGTCTTGGACATGGTTTGCCTTCTAGTCACTCCTTTTCTTCTGCGCTCTGCCCCTGAGCTCTGAGCAATACATGGGTCTCGTGCCTCCAGCACTGCTCTGCCGTGAGCATCTACATAGTTGGCAGCTGGAGTCAATGACTTACAAGCCATCACTCTATGGACTCCTTCACAGCTTTTGCATAAACAATTAACAATAGACTCAAGTTCAAGCTAACTCAGTTGGCTTGAACTTAAACTTACATTTCTTGCACATTTCAAAATGATTTTGGTTGTTGTTCAGGTGAAAATAGAAACCAGAGGAGTACAGTATGCACTGGTGGAGGGATGGGTACTAGAACACTGTGTGACTGAACCCCAATTATGAGCATCTTATGAACATCTTTGTAACTGTATGTCTCATGGTGATTAATAAAATATTAAAAAAATAAGGGCTTCAACATTAGGAGAACCAAATCTTGCAAAAAAAATCTCTGGAGAGATGCATTAGAGACTCAGAGACTCTGACCCTGAATGTCAGAAACAAAGACCAAAGACTGCAGCTGTTTTATAAAAATAGGGCTGGGAATCAGTTCTCTTTACTTAGGGCATATAGTGTGTCTATGTTCTCAGTATCTTACTCAACAACAAAGCAAATGGAGATCAGGAGATGTGCTGAGGCCGATTTTTATAGTTCCATTTAAGCAAATCATTGCTTTTCCTTCTTTGTTGGCACAGGATGCTGCTTTTTTTGAATAATTAGTTGTAGAATCAGGATTACACACAAAGGCTTATGTTACATCTTAATCATTTTTGCACTGCCGGGAGGGAGTCTATTTTATGTAATTCCTGAGCTTGAAATTTGGAATTGATTTGAAGATGAGAAGGCAAACAGGTGAAAGCTTGCACACAAATGACATTTGCTGTTAGCTCTGAGCACACCAGCCTCATGAAGATAAACAAGTTTGTGTGTGAGTGTCAGAGGGTTTCCATGAGGCTTTTATCAATCTGAATCTTATCTCCACAGTTCCATTGGCACATCTGTCCTCTCAGGAAATTGCTTTGATCATGCTCCTTTTGGGATTCTCTCAGCTCCAAGACCTTCTCTGTACCCAAATATCTACAAAACTTCCCCTGGGTGTGACGACAAACCTGCATTTGGTCTCAATCCAAACCCGCCTAAGCCGGGACTCACCCAGCCGGAGATGGAGTAGATTCTCGAGACCTTATGTTGACCCTGACTAAGCCCAGCAGGTCGGCTCAACTCTTAGCACTGAGCAAACAACACACAAAGCTGCAGGGTCTTGTCTCTGAACTTTGAGGCCCTACCTGCAAACAGCAGTTTGTTCCCATAGTCACCGACAGATCAGGAATGTGCCTCACATTCCTCTGAATTTATGGCCTTCGTCATTATAAATGAGAGAGTTCAAAGGAGCCATATCCGAGTAAGGCTTTCGAGTGATCACCTCAGCATCTGTTGCTCTGAGGAGGGAGAGGAAGGAATGCTAGCAGTGTGTCTAGGTGATCTCGGGTGCACTAGCAGAAAAAGCACTTGCCACAGCCTCCTGAAACTCAGACTCAAGCCAGCCGTATTTCTTGATAAGCAAGGCAATAACTGAAACAGGCATGAGAAATCATCATGAGTTTGTGGCTACTCTGCTTGCTGCGTGTAAGGGGGCAATTGAAGAAGAAAGACTGTTCCTACTGCTGTCTGGACCTGCACAGAAGCCTGAGCAGTAGGTCAGGTTCTGTCCTTGCAATTAGGATGTCACTAGAAGGCCTGATTGCCAATGAACTCTTCAACCCATCCTGGTTCAGTAGCAATATCAGCTGAGGCTGGCACAGGAGAGCAATCACAGGACCCAGGCAAGTGGCCATTCAGCATTCAGCATGTGGGCCACATGGGTGGATTTTATATGGGGAGATTATAGAGGAAGTTCATGTGGGGACTGAGAAGCTAGGAGGCGGCAGGCTCGACTTGTGGCATTGTCCTCAAGGGGCCACGAGACAGGGCAAATGTTGAGCACACACCTGGTATGAGGAAAGCCCTGAGTTTGGTTTCCAAAAACTTTTTTGGGTGTGGCCCATTGTTGGGGAACACCGCCAGGGTCCCCAACAGTGCCGGGAAGTGAGTTCCCTTTTTACCTCCGAAGCCAGTGGGGAATGGATGAAGACTCAGGAATCCAATGCAGTTTTAAAAGGCTTTACTTATCACAGGTTCAGGCATACAAATCAACAATAGGAAAAGCCCGGTGCTTAGGATTCCCTGCTAGGGACCCCAGCCACGTGAGGCCAAGATGGCGGCCACCACGTGTAAAGGCCCTGTAGAGAGGAAATAAAGACAAGATTCCCAAGAAGGGTGCGAACTCACAAAGAGAGAGCCCAAAAGAGAGAGAGAGAGAGAGAGAGAGAAAAGAACAGCCTAGTTTTATACCACTGCAACTTAGACCTTCCACTATCATGGGAAGCAGGCAGGGTCAAATGCCCTCAGGTAATTTCTCCCAGCACCTCACCTAGGCCCTATTACATGCTAATGTTTTGAGCCAAGATCTGCCTGGAAATGCCTTTATAGGGTAGAGAAGGGGGTTCTGAGATGGCATGTCTCTGTACCAAGACTATACTAATGCCAGTTAAATATTTCTCCAAACCTTCACAAGAGTCTCGTCTACTTCACAGTAGTTTTGTATTTTAGTTGCCTTTGAATTATCAGGAGCCATGCTTGCTTGAAGCAAACAGCATTTCTCTCTGGTCTAATTACTTAGAGATCCAACATGGCCAGGCAAATATGCTGGTAAGATCTAGCTAGTCCCACAATGATTGTAGTAGCATGAGAGAATATTTATACCAGCCAGTATAGAGGCAATCCAGGGCAGATGAAGAGGCTCTTAGAGGAGACCTGCAACAGCCCATGATTTTAAAAAAGAGTCAATTTCTTGAGAAACTTTATAGGTAGAGGATTTGTCTCTGGCTGATGTTTATTCGATCACCTGTCTCTCCTATAGAGAGAAAGGGAGAGACTCCATGAAACAATGCACATTGACAATGCAAGGATATTTATGTGGGAGTCCACAAAGATAACTCTTCTATGTTTCTCTCTCTCTCTGATGGTCAGATAAAGTAATTCTAAACCCAGACAAGCCAGATAAAGTAATTCTAAACCCAGACAAGACCAGGCAAAGTGTGCAGTAGTCATGACCCTAGGTGGTGGCTCAGGCCCAGACCATGAAATAACTGGAAGGAGGGTCAGAATCTGAGGCAGAGGAGACGCTTCTGGATCTGTGTCTGTGAATTCCTAGGTCACCGCTAAATGCTTAGGAATGAGTGTGTGGATAATGGAAGCAGCAGTTTAAGAAGACCTGGAGAATGCGTGAGGTATAACCGCGAGGGTCCACAAGCCACTATGATTTCGGCTCATCTGGGTGACTTTTTTGGCTTTGTTTTTGTTACTCTTGTTACAGCTGCAGTGACACTCGACTAAGTAACTGAGCGTTACTACTCTCATCCGTGTCCGGGGTAAGTGAAAGCATTTCTCTCCAGCCTCTTCCTCTTTAAATCCCAGTAGCCTGCACCCGAGCTTCTGGAAATGGGAGAGGAACACCCACATATTGTCTGAGGGGTGGAACTTACAGCTGCCTTTGAACATGTGTTCTTGGGGCACCCTTGGGTGTTAAGCAGGTAAGACAGGGACAGATGACATGAGATGGCTTCAAATAACTAGTGAGGCAGCTGGGCAGAGTCTTAGAGTGTCTCAGGAATTAAATAGTTTAATTAATGAGCATCTAGAAATCTCCTTCAATGTATACTAAGTTCTGGCTTAAAAACTAAGACACATTTCATATGGAACTCATATCTTGATCACTTGATCACTTAAATCCAGTTATTCATCAATTTGCTCAAGCAGGCGCCAGTAACATTTCCATTAGACCCTATCACGTGCCAATGTAGCCCAATGGCATCTGATTGATTCAGGAATATGAAAAGCCTTAAACCATTCTTTCAGGGTCTTGACAAGGAAGTCTGACCATCTTGTAGGTGGGCGACCACGTGATCTTTGACATTCCATAGGATCCAGTCGATAATGGCTCTAGTCCAGCGGTTGTCTCCAAATCGCATTACATGTTTAGCCCATCTGATTTTCCATGCCTTGGCAAATGAGACAGCATCCCTGATTCTGGAATGGCAGAGGAAGTTGGAACTCGGGATTCCTTCTCTCACTTGAGTGAGGCGTGATATTCCAAGCATAGCTCTTTCGATTCCTCTCTGGGAGACCCGAATAGCATTCTCATCCTGCTTTCGTAGGGCCCAGGTCTCTAAGATGTATGTTAATGCAGGGAGAATGGTGGAGTCAAAGAGATGTGCCAAGAGCTGGAGGTTCTTTGTCCTTTTAGCTATTTCTTCGATGCCTTTGAAGGCATTCCATACTGCTCTCTTCCTCCTGAGCAGCTCAGGTTTTAGGTCATTCATCATGTTGACTTCTCGACCTAGGTACACATAACTGCTGTGAAACTAGTAACAAAAATGTTTATTTTCCTGACCCCCAAAGAGACCTTAATATGGCAGCAGTAAGAAAGGCGAATAAGCAGTTCCTGATAAAATTTCACTCTCATCCTAGGCTGCCAAAATGAAAAATTAAATGACTGGCTGTACTTTCAATGCACATACCATGGCATCAGAAGCATATATTGAGGATCTGATGCTGCAAGCGCAAAAGATCAAGTACAACATCATTGGTCTGACTGAGAGGAGGAGGCATCAGTCGCATTATGCTGTATTTGACACTGGAGAAGAATTTTTCCTTGGAACATGTGAAGAAAGAGGCATCGGTGGCCTTGGTGTCCTTGTCAACATGAACATGGCTGTCAACATTGATTCATTTAAGTGCCTAACAAATCGGATAGGACGATTACACTTGAAGAGATGTGGCCCAATGCCAGCAATTTCTATCTTCATTGTATACACACCAAAATCCACATACAAAGGAGATGAAATTGAGAAATTCTATATGGAACTGGAGGAGTTCTATAAAAAAGATCACACCTTCTACAAGATCATAGTCAGTGATTTTAATGCCAAGATAGGATTGAGAAGATCGGCTGAAGAACTCCACATCAGGACCCATGGCCTAGAATGGAACGAACAGGGTGAGAGACTATCTGAGTTCATCATGTCCACCAAGACCATACTTGAGAACTCACAGTTCCAGAAGGCTGAAGCGAAACGTTGGACATGGGAATCTCCTGATGGACATTTCCACAAAGGAATTGACCACATCATCTTCAATCAATGGTTTTGGCTGACCGATGTAGCTGTCGTCCCCAAATTCCAAACAGGATTGGACCACCGTGTCTTTGTGCAAAATTCTACTTCCCGCAATGGGGAGAAAAGGCTGCAAAGTTTAAGAAGAGAACTCCCAGATCGACCACCAACTGGGAACTCTTTGGCACCATTGCAGCAACATGGGAAGATACCACCATTGATGACATCCATGAAGAATACAACCGACTGGTTCAGCACCTCCATGATTGTGTGAAGAATGCTGAGAGAGAGAAAGACACAAAAGGACGCCTGTCTTCTGAAACTCATATCTACAGCTTAATAATATAAGAAAACTCTGCTTGCTCTCATTTTTAAAACAGGACATAACTGTTTGGATTGTGAAGTCTAGAAACAAAAAGGTAACAGTATCTGTGTGAATAAAGACAAAGAGGAAGGCTGTATGTGAGGTGTCCGTGGATACTTAGTAGTGTGTTGAATGGAGTGAATACAGGGCTTCAGTTCCAGTGACTCACAGGGCTATAGTGTAGCATGACCTCAGCAGGAGTAAACCCCACGTAACACAACAGCAGTGCATGTTCTTACATTCTTATGTAGGGAAATCTTTAGAAAGAAAGGGGAAGTTCCAAAATTGGAAGCCAAGTTCAACAGTCCTAAATCCACATCACAAACCCTTTCAGGCTTTCATTACTTTTAACAATGACCACTCTTCCTGATCATGCAGGGGGCTTTCTTCTAGAATGTTCTTCACCCAGAAAGCTTACAGAAAGCTCACTTTTACTTATGTTTGAATTTTAAAAGATTATACATTATTTCACTTGATCACTTGAATCCCGTTATTTATCGATTTGCTCGAGCAGGTGCCAGTAACGTTTCCATTGGAACCTATCACGTGCCAATGTAGCCCAATGGCATCTGGTTGATTCAGGAATATGGAGAGCCTCAAACCATACCTTCAGGGTCTTAACAAGGAAGTCTGAACATCTTGTAGGTGGGAGGCCACGTGATCTTTTGACATCTCGTGGGATTCAGTCGGTAATGGCTGTAGTCCAGCGGTTGTCTCCAAATCGCATTACATGTCCAGCCCATCTGATTTTCGACGCCTTGGCAAATGAGACAGCGTCCCTGATTCTGGAATAGCGACGGAGGTCAGAACTTCAGATTCCTTCTCTCACTTGAGTGAGGCGTGATATTCCAAGCATAGCTCTTTCGATGCCTCTCTGGGAGACCCGAATAGCATTCTCATCCTGATTTCGTAGGGCCCAGGTCTCTGAGGTGTATGTTAATGCAGGGAGAACGGTGGAGTCAAAGAGATATGCCCGGAGCCGGAGGTTCTTTGTCCTTTTTAGCTATTTCTTCGATTCCTTTGAAGGCATTCCATGCCACTCTCTTCCTCCTGCACAGCTCAGGTTTTAGGTCATTCATCATATTGACTTCTCGACGTAGGTACACATAACTGCTGCATTCAGAGATGTTTGTTTCATTGAGAGTGAACGGGGCCTCAGGAACTAGTTCATTTCTCATGAACATAGTTTTCTTCAGATTCAGCAGTAGAGCTATCATTCCACATTCTCGGTCAAAGTCAGCCAGCATTTGTGCCGCTTGGCAAATATTTGGTGTTATTAGAACAATGTCATCAGTGAAGCGGAGGTGGTGTAGTTGCCGGCCATCTATCTTCACTCCCATACCTTCCCATTCTAATTGTCGCATGATGTTCTCAAGGGTGGCGCTGAAGAGTTTTGGTGAAATGTTATCACCTTGTCGAACCCCTCTTTGAGCGTCAATGATCACTTCTTTTGCAGAATGGTGAGATCCTGGTGGTGAATCCATAATACAGCTCATGAAGGATCTTGATGTATTGGGTTTGAACGCCCTGTTTGACTAGGGCTTCAATGACTGCTTCAGTCTCCACAGAATCAAAGGCTTTCTGTATATCAATGAACGTGAGACAGAGCGGCATCTTGTACTCCCTACAAACCTCGATGAGCTTGGTTACTGTGTGGATATGGGCGATTGTGCTGAATCCTTTCCGGAAACCTGCTTGCTTGCATGGTTGTCCTTCATCTAGTGTTCTGCTAATCCTGTTCAGGATGACTCGTGTAAACAGCTTGTAGATGACGGACAACAGGCAGGTGGGGCGATAGTTGCCGATGTTGTGAATGTCTCCCTTCTTGAACAGTAGAACTGTGCTGCTGGTTTTCCATTGGGAGGGCACCTTGCATTCGGACAGGTAGCGTGTGAAGAGCTGAGCTAGTGTATTGATGAGTACCGAGGGCAGATTCTTCAGGTGTTCGGGTCTGACTTTGTCTGGGCCTGGTGCTGTTCCCTTCTTTACCGACGAGATGGCATGTCGAATTTTAGAAGGGAGAAATACATTATTTACTCGTGTAGAAATGACAGAACATGAAATATAAGCTGAATTCCACTTTTTGATAACAAGTGTATATGTGGATAAAGTGAATTTTCTTCCTCACTTAAGTTTTGAATAACAGGACTTTCTACCCCTGGTGGTTTGCAGCCAACATCTATTTACGAAGAATTCTAAACCTAGAAGATACAGAAGCTCCACTCTTGCAAACTTCTGACACAAGGGCCAAACCTCTTTTTATCTCATTCACCCCTAGGCCTCAAGTCTAAACTATGGTGGATTGTTTAGAAAACAAATTTTAATTATGTGTCTTTTTTTAAATAAGCTATACTGGTTTTGTGTTTAAATCATGAGGCAATTAGCATTATTAATCACTGTCTTCCCATTTATCATCGATTTGCTCCAGCGGGCACCAGTAACATCTCCATATGTCCTGTCTCATGCAAGTAGAGCCCAAGGGCACCTGCTTGCTCCAGGAACATAAAGAGCCTCAAACCATTCCATCAGGTCATGGGAATGAGGTCTATAATTGTTACTGGTATTTGGCATATCAAATATGACACGGGTAGCTTGCCAGGCTCTGCCGTAGCATTATTAATAAATATCAAAAATATGACTGTATATAAAAGTATGACCCAATCCATGAAAAAAAGCCCATCAGAGAATATCCATAGGACCTTATGCTTCTGATCCCTCACAATATTCCGTCATCAGGGCATGGAGGGCAATGCGTTTCTGAACAGCCAGAAATGGAGCCGAGACCTCCACACTAATCAAATCCAGTTTTCTGCATACTGTTCCGATTCTTTCTCATTTACTGTGATGCACTTCAGCTCTGTGCTGCAGTGCTGGGGTGACAGAAGCTATTAGTGACTACTGGTGATCGTCAATTTACATCTCATTTGAAATGGGACCACGGGAGACCAGATAAGAACACATGTGGTTTAGGATAAATATGCATAGGGCTAATATAGAAATTAGGACACCACCAGAAGGAAGCTGAAACTTTGAAGGATCACTTGGGAAAATGCAATCCTGAAAATATGATTTTAATATTATATTTCTGTTGATGAAGTGAAATAAACCATCTAACAAGAAAGGTACAAAATCAGTTGACCACTAGAAATTACCCAGAATCAATGCTATAAGACCTTATGGGGGTTATTCCTTAAGGAGCATAATGACAAGAGACTGTTTCCCATCTGTGAAATTTGTGTGGTGCTAATCTCACAGACTTGTGTGGATGGAGATTGAAATGATGTGTGCCAACTTCAAGTCCGGTACAGTGTCCACTGTTAGCACTCAACAACTTTGGCTCACTGTCATTATTACTAGCACAGATGGACTTCAGTGACATGAAAAGCTCAGGTATGCCACCCTCAGCAACCAAAATCATATTTTTTTCCATTTGTATCATGCCTTACAATTAAATGGTGCTTTACCCACACGAGCTCATTTAAGCATCACATAAACTCACTGACTAGCTGGTATCAAATCTAATTTCAGGAACCCAAGGATCCTTTTCCAAGGGATGTTCAGCTGGAAAAATTAGAGCAAATAGCAACCTGGAAAATTAACAAGCACTCTCGTTTGTGTGGAATGGGGGAAGGCCACACCCAGTGGCATTCAGGGCTTACTCTTGGCTCTGAGATAGGGAATTACTCCTGGCAATGCTCAATGGACCATATGGGATACCAGGAATTGAACCCAGTTGTCAGTATACAAGGCAAATGCCCTCCCCACTGTACTATCAGTCAGGCCCAAGGAGAATTCTTCAAAGATCCAATCACCACCATCAACTCAGGAATGGAAAATCCAAGCTTCCCTTATGTGGTCACGTCACTGCTACATACTAGGAGGATTGTGTTGGCCTGCCAATGATATCACTGCAAATAAATGATGAAAATTAATCATGGATCAAACTTTTTCTTTTTTTTTCTCTCAGTACATGTTCAAGAGCGTGTGTTTCAGACTGAGTTAAAAGGTTGGTGAAAACTTCAGGTCCCATCCTGATTCAGGGTGGTTGGAGGACCTGGAAGATGTGAGCATAATGGAATATGAAGGCTTTGTGTGCTTAAAGTGTTCTGTGATCCCTGCTGTGTGGACAGGCTGCCTCGTTTCAAACCCACTCACTGGACTTAGTGTTGCTCACAAGGAAGCACATGCCTAAACTTAAGGGAGTTTGTCCACTGTGATGAGGAGGAGTTGAGACAGGAGCAAAGTCTCAGGAATGTAGGCTACTGTGAAGGGCAAAAAAAAAAAATCCCTTCTGTTCTACTCATCCTGAGTGATTATCCAGCAGGTATAAAATGAACAATGTCACATCAGATTTTGATAGGTTCAAGACCCATATTTATTTATAAACCAAGTGTGGGTCTCTACTAGACACATTGGACCAGCAAACAACACTGCCTCCTCTGTTTATCAGGGGATTAGGTGGATCTGAAACCTGAACATAAAGAGCATCCACTCACCTAGACTCTGACCCAACAATGGCATAGCTGGGTATTATGTGCATTGTGACCTGAAGATACCAAAGTGTCCAAGAGCCTCCTTAGGGGTATGGTCAGGGATGAGAGGGCAGGAAGCTTCAGATGTGACTGGGGAAACAGCATGTTCCAGAGCTCCAGCTCTGAGGATGTCCCCCTGGAGCCTCACCAGAAATGTCTGATCTGTGTGGGAATGACCAACCCTCTAGTCTGGAAGCCCAGATGCTTCCCGGATGTCTCTTTTGGGTGACCAGATGGCAGCAGAAGCGTATTAACCCCCCATACCAGAACCTGCTCCCCACCACACTTTCTTCCTCCCCCACTGTTTTCACTCTGAAATTCTGGATGTCCTATGAATACAATTAACTGCTCCCCGCCACGCAAGCTAAAAGTGCTCACATCACTCTCAGCCTTCTGCTTCTTTGTGCGTCATCACTGTAGGGGGATGCCAGTTTGCAAACCATTAGTTGAGGCTAGGATTCTGAGCCTGGCCTGAGACTGCAAATAGGGGCCCCAGGAGAGCATGCAATGGGCTTCTGGATGGTGGCAGCAGTGGCCTCTAGACTACTGAGTCGTAAGCACTAAGGGAAATGCTCCTGTTTCCTAGGCTGAGGGCCAGCACCAGAGCCACAAGGCCTGGTGTCTTGAGCCTGAGGGTTAGCACCAACGCTAGAGGGCTACAGGGCAATGGTGTAGCAGGGCAACAGGACCAAATCGTGGAACTCAGAGAAATAGTATCAGTAAGGGACTTGGAGAATCAGTGAAATAGAGAAATAGGATGAAACATGTAACATAGTGGAACAGAGATAGGGACATAGCCAAGGAGTCCAGAGGAAAGAGGCCTGAAGAGAAAGGACAAAAGAAAAGAGATCCTGAGAAGAGAGGTCCTGGGATAGGTCCTGGGAGAGGACCTGAAGATATAAGCCTGGAACAAGGACATCCGGAAGAGAGAGGCCCTGACAGAGGAGCCTTTACAGATCCCCAAGGAGAAAGCAGTCTTCAGGAGAACCCACCAGAAAAGAGCCAGAGGTCCCTGGAGAGAGGTTCCTACAGTGAACAGCAAGGTGAAGAAAAAAATGATTAAATCAGGAACCTCTGGCCTTTCTGTTTCTTCCATCCATGGGTCAGGGGGAACAGTGTCTGCCCTGGACACTGGCCAGGAGCCGTAACAGACTGTGAGTAATGTTTGAAACCCTGTTAGACCCTGACATATGCTGTCACGGTCACCCTCTGACCCCCAAGTACTGTTAGGACTATGGCATCCACAGGGGTTCCTTGAGCCTGGGGCCTTGGGAACCCCCTGAGGGAGGAGCCACACTCTCCCCTCCTCTTCCTTTACTTAAAAGTCCTAACAATCACAGATTGCCCTAACTCCCGTGTCCATTGATTCCATCAGGCACAGCACTGGTTCTTGCTGTGGCTTGCCCCTAAGCTCACCCAACCTTCCAGCCCAGGGCTGGGACAGAATAGAGCCTTATGTAGCTGGTCAAGGGAGCATCTCCACATGACCTACTCACACTGCCCAAGGTGACATCACCTGCTACTTTGCACAATCAAAGGCCCTGCAACTTTATTCCACATGAGGGTAACGCTGCCCACATGTCGGGCTTCTCAGGGGCAATATCACCCCATATTGGCCTCTGCACCCCTGCATCCAAAACAGTCTTGCTGTCTTGTGCCTCCCTGTCCAGCACCGTCTGTCCAGTGCCTCCTGCCCAGTGCCTCCTGTCCAGTGCCTCCTGTCCAGCGCCACCTGTCCAGAGCCTCCTGTCCAGTGCCTCCTGTCCAACACTGCCTGTCCAGTGCCTCCTGCATTCCCTTACCCTTCAATGACAAACTGATGTCTGTGCCAGGAGTTCCTTTTGAATGATGCAGCTGTGTGTGTTTCCAGACACTCCATTCTGTCCTTGTCCCAGTATCCTACTGAATTTAGATGCCAACCCTGTGGAGTCCCTGCTGCTATTATCTTCATTTTTCATGCATGGAAATACCTAGAGAGATGAGTATGTCTGCACAGTTGCAAGCCAGGCGAGATGAGGAAGCAGATGCCCATGCTGACCGTTTGAAGTATCAAACTGTCTCCTGAAGACAGTGGGCAAACACCCACGGACCACTCTGACCCCAACAAATAGCACAGCTAGAGCGGAAGCTTTATCAAGTCCATAGACAATAAGGTACATTCTGTCTTCTGCTTTGAGAACAAGGTGGTCCTTTGCTGAAACGCTTGCCCTATTACATCACAGCTCCTGATTGCTCTTTATTTATCTCAAACAGATGTGCTGTTCCCTGCCAGAAGGATTTCATCCTTCTCCATCTCACAGGGAATTGTTCAGATCTCGTGATAATCGATGTCCATTAAGCTGAAAAATGCATAACTGAATTGAGAACTGATAAATCTGGGGGTGCCACTATTGACATTCCCCCTCTGCTTCAGAGACCATTACTGTGTGCCCCTCCATTCTCTGATCCCACGGGCAGTTTTTCAGACATCAGTTTCCTACAATACTTGCTCTTGATTCTGAAATCTAGGAAATCTCTACGGTGGGAGTGGTGGTCTCTGGAGTGGCCACAGTACAGCTTTAGCAGCTATGTAGAGGTGGGAACTGGAGACTGATGTGAGTGATGGAAATTCTCAAACCAGAAATGTCCTTTTCCAACACCTGGCCCCTCCCTCAGTCCACACCCTCCTGGGCCTCCTCCTTCCCCCACCCAGGAAGGCCGTTCTCCCCAGGGCTGGGTGCCACACTCCAGTCTGCCTCCAAGATCCCTGGAAGAGGAGCCGTGCTTCTCCCCAGGAACAGACGTGTTCGCTCTGGTTTGATGGTGCCTCCCTGCTCTCTTCCTGAGCAGAAATGACTCATGCAGGCAGGGAGTGGGCGAGCACACTCGCGGCAAAGCCCCAAATGATAGCTATCTTCTTCAAGATAAACAGTAATTTGTTGGTGCAGTCAATGGCCCCCGATGACAGGGTGTACACCAAGGTGTGCTCTCATGGCTCTCTGGCTCTCTGCAGCTGGGTCTGGTGAGGGGCTTCTGTTTGAATTCAACGCACCTTGTGGACAAGGACTGCATTTATTAGGTAACCACTTATCTTGGATAATTGACCAGGGAGCTGCCAGCTACTGTGGCAGGGTGCAGCCTCCATCCTTCCCGTGTGTTGTCGCAGATTTGTCTGAGCAGAGGTAGTGTGGTGTACACATATGATGGACTGCGAGGGAGCCATGGGAGTGCCGTGTCCACATATGATGGACTCTAAAGGGAGCCACACACCCTTTGGCCTTATATTCCAGGGGGAGCCTCAGACCAGCACAACAGATTCGCAGAGCTTTCCTCAGTGGCACAATGGCTGCCGTATGTATAGGCAACTAGGCATTAATAAATAAATTCAGATTTTTGTAATGAAAAGAATTGTCAGGTTGGAGAGATTGTCCAGTAGGTAAAATGGTTGTTTTGTATGCAGCTGACATGGGCTCAGTCTCTGGCACCCCGCCTTCACATGGTCCCCTGGAACCCTCCAGAAGTGAGCCCTGAGTGCAGATGGAGGAGGAAGGCAAGAAAGACAGCTGCCTAAAAGGACGGTCACCCCTGGAGCCTTTCTCCGACAGGCGTGGACTGGTGCTCCCTTTGGGCTCTCATGGGACATCGATGTGTGGGCTCCCAGGGGGTGTCAGAGGCACAGCTGCGGGACCAGAGGGCTTCGCCAACACCTGTCTCACACATGATCACGGCTGGTTTAGGAGCCTAATAACCCACAGGTAGTAGGACTTGGGTTGAAACAATGATGAGCAACAGTGCAAGGAGCCCAGTCTTGTCTCCATGACCCTGAAAAGACACTAACAAAGATAAGATGCATCCCAAGGTCGCCCTAATCACGGTCACAAGTGACTCCCAGAAGAGGAGGTCCCGTGGCCTCCAAAATGTTCTAGTTCCAGGATTTTCAGTGAGCCCAGGATTCCACTAAGCATCAACTTACACATTATGCTGAAAAGTCCTGCATGGGACCAATGTTGCCGTCCACATATTTGTATGACTATAGCTAATAAATAGAACCTGTAGTAAATGACTGCATGTGGAATGTTGGGGTCATGGTGTGCTTTGGTTTTGGACTGTACGAGTCATTGATCTTTGCTGTCACCCGACAGGACTCTCTAGTGAGACTGTGCCACAGATGAGAGACCTTGAGCACAAGTCCCTCTCACTACTGAGATCCAGAACAGGAACCCAAAGCAGCTCCATTGTTTTCCTGGGCTAATACTAAGAGGGGTTTTGAAGCTCAAAGGCCATTGGATTTGTTGTGCCCGAGTAAAAAAGGACTCTAGTACTCAGCACCCTTTCCCACTTCTCCTGGACCTGTGTGGTGGCCCCTGAGATGAAATCTGTAGCACAATTATTGCCCTCTTCCTGTCATGGAAGCTGTATAAACCCTGTAATATAGAGGGCAGATTGCTCATTGCTCTGGCTATGTGCTATTACTCAACGGGAAGGGCATTGTCTTGCACATGGCTCAACTAGGTTAGATCCTTGGTATCCCATATAGTCCCCTGAGCACCACCAGAAGTAAACCTTGAGGTTAGAGCCAAGAGTAACTGCTGATGTGATTTAAAAAAGCACAAAAAGCAAAAAGTAAAGTTCCTGCAATATCCAGACCGATGTCTTTTTCACACTTAGAATTATCCTGTGTTTTAGAACACATAGAGCTGAAATACATGTAGCTCACTGCCACTCTAGACACGGAGGCCATATTGCTCTTCATTGTCAAGAAGGACCCACCAGTGATCAGTTCTCTCGAAAGGTTAGACAAAACATGCAAAATATTATTGGCTGAATGCAGCAAAAATTGTGAGGCTGAAAGTAGATCTGGTGCAGTAGGGGACAAGCTGCAGGTGATTTGGAAACTGCCTGTGCAAGCCCAGACATTATCAAAGTTGTGTCTTTGATAATGTCTCATTGAAGTGAGTGAACATCCTGCTGCTATTCTTCATGTCTCGTGCGACGATAACCGCAGAAAAGTTAGAGTTCTGGCTCATATGGCTAAAATGTGTCATTTTCAGGTCTCCGCCCCTTCCTGTAGTCACTTAGTCCACGCAGGCTTCTCCCATGCTCAGCACAGGACTGAAACCACCAGTCAGGGATGTGCCTAACAGAAGGGCAGCATATTGTGGGCTTTCTGTAAATGCTCCATTATAATGACAAAAACACACATTATTTGGGAGAGAAAATAGCTCATCTCGCTTCCCATCTGGTTTCCAGGAAACGTTTTCAGGAAGAGTTTCCCTGGAAAAGGCAAAAGTGTCTTAGCTGCCCCCCAGAGCTTACGACAGCTCCATCGCATTAGTTTCCTTTCTTTCCTTTTTTTATTCTCTGCCACTTTTCTCTGGATTCAAGCACTTTAAATTCCCAATTAAGATAAGATTTATGGTTTGCTGAAACATTCTTGCTCGGCTGCCTTCCCTGCTCTCGGCTGAGAGGTTCTGTTTGGCTTTTCTTGCTGCCTCTCCCAGGGAGTGACCGTTTGCGATTTGTGGCACCAGCCTTGGTTTCACTGGGTTATTTTTAGCAGGCCTAGAACGCCTCTGGTTTCCTCTAGCCACATGGGGAGACCAAACTCTTAACCTTCCCAAGACAACAACCCCCACCTTTAACAATAATAATGCCAAGAATAAAAGTCAATAGATGCTTTGAAAAACTATATTTTTAAAGTGCAAAAAGGGAAAATTTGAGATAAACCCAGAACAATGGGCCGGCACTGCGCCCTGACAGAACCTTGACACTTGTTTTTATTTGCGTCTTAACTTGTGGTGATGGTGATATTGGTTTGCAGCTAAAAGAATAAAATAATGGGATAAAATAGGGGCCACAGAGATAGACAGTGGATATGGCGCTTCCCTTGCATGTGACTGACCCGATTTTGATCCCCAGCATCCCATATGGATCCCCATGCACAGATTGGAGAAATTCCTGGGTGTAAGCCCAGGAATAACCTCTGAGCATTTCTAGGTGTGATCCAAAATCCCTCCCTGAAAAAAAAGCAAAAAATCAGTAAATAAAATAGGGGCCAGAGCAATAGTACAGAATGCATACTGTTTGCCTCGCTTTGACCTCACAGCATCCCATATGACCCCCTGTGCATCATCACAAGTAATTCCTGACTGCAAAGTCAGAGGTAATCCCTGAGCATTGCCATGGGTTATGCTGATAAAACTAACAGAACAGAAAATTTGTGTGGCCCCAAAACATAAAGAACAAAAACTGTGACTAACATGTCACAGCTATTTCAATAAGGTTCAAAAATATCACCTTAGGGTTTGAGCAACAGAACCGGGGTTAAGAGACTTTCCTTGCTCACAAGCAAACTCAGGTTTGATCGACTGCACTGTATAACCCGCAGACTCCACCCAGGATACCTGAGCACAGAACCAGGATGTGCAACATCAAAAAAAAAAGATTGTGTTTGGTGCAGACAGAGAAGACAATTGAGAAGTCAAGAAGACAGGTATAAGAGCACATACCTTGATACATGTCACGTATGGAGGCGAGGTTTGATCCCGGCATCATGTGGTTAATTAAGCATCATTGGGGTCGTCTCTGGTGGTCCCAGGGTGGCTGGGTCCAGGCAGCGCTCCATCATTGGCTCAAGCACAGGCTCAAGCACTGGCTCTTCTGCCTCTCACTGCTGATGAGCATCACTGGAAGCTGCCCTAGACTCCATGCATGGCAAGGGAAGGCCCTGAAGAGAGGTTGGGGATTTTTATATTTCCTACAATTTTAAATTGGTGTTAAAGCTCTGCATAAAACACATCCTTTTCACCAATTATAATTTTGTCTTGGGGCCACACACAGCTGTACTTGGGGATCCTTCCAGCTCTGAGCTGGGTGTCCATGGTGGGTCGGGTGCTATAATCTACCAGCGATCTATTTTAAGCATTTTAAATGCACCTTCCTGGACTGTTGAGTAGAGTCACATGATTGTGTAAGAAATCTCCCCAAATTTTCTTTGAATCTTGCAAAACTGACTGTTCCTATTAAACATCACTCCTCACTCCTGGCAATCAATGCACAGCAATGTTTCCATGATCTAACTGTTTTACGTGCCTCTCAGATGTACAGCCATGTAGGATTTGCCTCTTTGTGACCTCCTTTTCTCCTTTTGTGGATTGAAGCATCATCGATGTTGGGCCATGCAGCAAATGTTCCTTTCTCTGCTTTCTTTCTGTTTTATTTTTGGGGCCACATTGGGCAGGTCTCAGGGCTTACTCTTGGTTCTATACATAGGGCAGGTTTCTGAGGTTTCTGGAGATCAAACCTACTTGGTTGTGTGCAAGACAAGTGACCTAACCACGGTACTTTGGCCCCTTCTTTATATACTTTTAACTGGATTACCATGAATTACAGCATTACAAAGTTGTTCATGATTAGTTTTAGGCTCCCAATGTCCCAACACTAAACCTTACACCAGGATCCACTTCCCTGCAGCATCTTCTTAATGTCCCTTTCCATGACCAAGGATTCTCACTCTCCTTTTTGTTTAAGGAGACACAATGGTTCACTTTATGTGTTGACCTTAAACTTTCCAACTTTTTGACCCATTTTACCCAAGACATGTTTGTGTGAACCTAGGAATATACATATATAGTCATTATACAAATCACAAATTTGCTGACAATAAAAAGCAAAAATATATACTATAAAACAATGATTTTTTAAATTCTGTGACCAAACACAGTGTGGTAATCCAGTCGGAGTGACTAATGTTCAGACCATTGTTCATTTACCAATTGGGGTTGCTTCTACATTTTAGTTATTGTAAACAATAATCTGCGAATGTGGATGTGCAGATTTCTAAGTAGGAAGCTGCTTTAAGTCCTTTAAATGTATACTCAGGGTTGAAATTGCTGGAACATATGGTAAGTCTATTTTTAATCTTTTATGGAATTGCAGTGCTGTTTTCTATAGCAACTGCCTCCACGTTCTGTTCCCACTAAGAGTCCACAAGGCTTCATTTCTCTACATCTTCTCCAATATTTGCTGATGTGGAGTGTGGCTGTTTGATTAGTGTCTATTGTACCGAGAGTGAGTTGCTGGCTCTCTGTGGCGTGGCTTACCATCCTCTTAATCACTCACAATGCTGGGTATTTTTTATCAAATGCCAATTTGGCAAGTTTATATACTGGCAATTTTACATCTTCTTTGGAGAAATATTTATCCAATTATTTCACATTGAGTGTTTTTTTATTAGTTTGTAGTTTTTAGTTAAGTTGTAATTCTTTCATACTATAGATCTCTGATATTACCCCTTTTCATATAAACCACTTGCAAATATATTCTTCCAATTCATAGGTTGCTCATCACTGTGCTATTTTCTTTAGTAACTACATTTTTTCTTTTGAAGTAGTCCAGCCATTGCCAATTCCATGCTGCCTTCTACAATGTGTGTGCATTATCGTTCCTTTCCAACAAAATTGCACTGGACATTGGCGAGTAAAGGGGACATCAAAACAAAGGAAGTTTGAAGAGGAATCTGAACTACAGTTGTGGGAAATAATCCTCACTAGATTACGGAAGCAATATGCCATAAGGAGGCGAAAGCAGAAAGAAGGAAGCCTAAGAAACTTTCTGAGACATAGACAGGTAAAGTACTGGGGTAAGTATATCACTAGATTGTCTGCCAGATCAATAGAGAAATAGTCTTACAAAAACTGCATCCAGAAAATGTCCTGAGCCCTGATGTGTGGGCTCCACTCAGCACCAACGCCACCTCCCCTCCATGGTGTAGTCCTGGGCATGAAACTAGCCACCTGCCTCGATAATTAATCATCATATTTTCATGGCCTCCTCCATGCCTGCAGACCCCCCATTCCAGAGACAAGCATAGCTTCTCCATATTAGAGTAAGTGAGCAGGTACAGTGAGTCCCAGATTGTGGGTACAGGGATTATTGTCTTTGGGGCATTGACACCTATGGGTCAAACACAATTGAGAAAACACTTCTGTTTCCAGTTTCAGGAGTCAATAACCACTTATTGTTTAGAGGAGCTTCTGGGGTTCAGCATTAAGCACACATAAAACTCAGAATGAGCAATCACGATCACGATCTTCCCGTTGATCATCTATTTGCTAGAGCGGGCACCAGTAATGTCTCCATGTCCTGTCTCATGCCAGTAGAGCCAGGGGCATCGGCTTGCTACAAGAACATAAAAGAGCCTCAAACCATTATATTAGGTCATGGGAATGGCCTAATATAATTGTTACTTGAATTTGGCATATCAAATACAACACGGGAAGCTTGCCAGGCTTGCCGAGCAGGAGGCAAACTCTTTTAAACACCTCCAAATAAAGCATTTTTTTGAGGAACCGCGGGGCGCAAGCGGCCGTGCGAGCCGGGCTGTGATGGGCTGGTCTGCTGGATGGGAGTTCTGATGAGAGGGAAGTCCAAAGACTCCAAAGAATGGAGAATGAGCAATAGCAGGTTATATTTAGGAAGTTCCCTGGACATCCCATGGTTAGAGCTATACTGCTTTAATAACTTATGAAAGGACCATCTTTCTGCTGGGGAATATATCTCCCTACAGATTTATAAAGATGAACTAATTTAAGCCTGACAACATATGAGATGATTTCTGGGATTGGGAAATCCAACAGAGATAGAAGTAATGTACCCAAGTGATTTATCCCGTGGTGGGACAGTGCTCAGGAATGATCCAAGTAGTTTCTTAGTGGAGACGGAGCAAGTGTCTTATACAGGCATGAAACATGCTTTCTAGTAATTTTGAGAATGCCAAATGAAATATCTGTGCCAACATATGCCAAATATCAACAGCTTTTCCAGAATTTTTTTTTGTAATGTGGGACTTGGGTTTGGTGTGTACTCTTGGGACCAAATGAGATGCAATTGCCATGATAACCCTAGCCTTAGCTTCTCTGGAAAGGGTCCACCAGGAATTCAGGCACACCATCAGAGTGTGAGACAGCATCCATTGGGGGCCGATAGTTATCACAGGAGAATCCATAGAGACAGGCAGGGTCCATTCCCTGGCTGAGTCAAGACTTCCATCCAGCTCCAATAGAGCAGAGAAAATTAAAATCCAAATAAGGAAGACTCAGAGACTCTCACATATGACAAAACAAAGAAGACAGGAAGAGTGAGAGAAATGGGAGAGCAAAGCTGTGTACAGAGCCAGACTGGAGGAAGGGGTCGAGGCTAGAGAGCTGAGAGAGTGGAGACTAGCATAGGACAGTTGAAGACTGGAAAGTAGGACAATTGAAGATTGGCAAATCCAAGTGTGATCGATCTGACACGGTTCCTGATGGATGTCTCAGCTGAGCTTCCTCCTCCGGTGAAAACGAGGCTGCAAACCTGCACTCATGGGATGAAGAGTTGGGGTCCGGGAAGGGGCCCATTTGCCATGCTCAGTCATCACTCTTAAGCCCTGAAGGATGATGCATTTTTCACCTTTCTGCTCCCCAAAGAAGCCCTACAGAAAGTAAAATTTACCACTGTAGGAAGTTCTGCTTAGTTCCAACTTACTAATCTTATAATAATATTTAAATAGGGCAAGTCTCCTTTAAATGATAATAACAATGGTCTAAGACTCTTGCTTATAATAAATGTGCTAGATTCTCTCACTTTCTTGATGTGGCATTTTTTTTACAAAAAGAGACAATTCCACTGCACCTTTTTTGGCATTTTTAGGGTCACACCTGGCCATACTCAATTACTCCAGACTCTGCACACATGAGTTACACCTGGCAGTAGTCTGGGGACCATAGGATGCAGGGCATCTAACCTGGGTCAGCCACATGCAAGTCAAACATGCAACCCTCTGCACTATGCTCTGGTCCATTCTAGAGCACTTTCTTATTCAACATACCACAAAAAGTTGTCCATGACATAACGTAGTGTTGTGGTGTGTGGTGTGTGTGTATGCACATGTGCACATGGCCTGTATTCTTATATTTCTCAGAAATGTAATAACTAAAGGGACATCTGATCAGACTTCCTTGTCAAGACCCTGAAGGAACGGTTTGAGTTTCTTCATGTTCCTGAATCAACCAGATGCCATTGGGCTACATTGGCATGTGATAGGATCCAATGGAAATGTTACAGGTGCCCGCTAGAGCAAATCGATGAATAACGGGATTAAAGTGATCAAGTGATAAAAAGGGACCTCAGTTCAAAACATTCTGGTAAAATACTTTTCTCTGCCCTCCAACACAAGAGGGTGAACTCTTTGATCAACAGTGCAACAGAATGTCCTACACTTACAGGGTCCGAGGGACAAAAATGTGTGCAAACAGAATGAAACAAAGGCCTGAAATACAGCCTAGTCCACATGGAAACTTCCAGAACACTGAGAGGGAGAATATAACAGGGAGCAGCAGGTGGACAAACTTCCTACAATCGTGGCATTGACACTTACGTATTTGTCACATTTTTGTTTATAACTAGCATGTTCCAACCTTAATTTCACAGATACTCTTGTAGCTTCCGGGCAAAAAATGCTGTTTGGTTTAGTTAATCACAGGAAACTATTTTTAACATCTTTTAGAGTAAAATCTCTGGGACTAAAACTTTGGAAGTTTTAGAAATGGTGGAAACATTTTTTTTGTTCTTGGTTATATTTTTTTAAACTGTGTAAGACTTTTCCATATTCTTCCTTTAAATGACTTTAATAAGTACCACTCTTGGGTGTCATGGTGATATTTAACAAGTGCCACTTTAACAAGTGCCACTATTGGGTATCATGTTGATGTTTAAAGATCTGGACAGGGGATTAAAATAGGCAGAGGGTGGTAAGACCTTCTCCACTACTCAGTAGAAATATTTAAGGTTTTCCACCCAGACCCTAAATATTACCTCCATTTTCAGTTGGCCCCTGTTAGAATATACAGACCCCTGCCAATTCCTTGAGAATATGCCTTGTTGGAACTTCAGGAGGGAGGGTGCTTGCCTTGCATGCTGCCGTCCCAGGTTCAATCCCCAGCATCCCATTTGGTCCCATGAGCACCACCAGGAGTAATTCCTGAGTGCAGAGTCTTAACTGTGTGTTCTCTGTTCATGCATCTATTGCAAATGTAATAGCATTACGTGCATTTTCCTAATCCTTAAGCTTTTCTGCACTAAAAGTATTGTGTTTTCATTTGTATTAGTTTATAATAAAAAATTGTGTCACGAAGCTCATCATCACAAAAACATACTATGTGCAAATAATACAGATATAAGGAAAAATATAAGGAACAATTTTTTCCTTGGGCTATTATATCACAAAAAATTGGAAATATGGGACTTGGACAGAAATAATTGAATCTAAAGAACAAAATGGGAATGAATATTTCAAGGTTCACATATACCATGTCTTATGATAGTATGTAGTTCCATAAACTGGTGTTGGGCACTGTTGCTTTTTGAGACAAGGAAACTTTCATTTTGACCTAAAGTAAAGCTGTCACTGACTTATGATGTTTGACAAAAATGAGGTATACCCTAATTCATTCCCCATCAAAACTGCCATTTCCCTTCTCAACTGGAGTGATTGTCCTCCCATTATGACACATAAAATAATGTGCCCTTCAAACTATAACCCGGGGAGAACAGACCCTGAGAACTTGCCTACAAAATAGGGTCTGCCAAGTGCAGGGGACTGGGGCAGATGAGAAGGGATCTAGGGACAGAGACACTGGGAATTTAGCATGATGGAGAAGGTTGTGGTGAATAGCATTGCATGAATAAGAGAGTCATGAGTCATCAATACTGTGTGAATGTATGGGGCCTTGGTATTTATTAATGAAATGGATCTATTAATTTAATGCAATAGGTGGTGAGTAGAAAATACACAAAATAGGGGCCAGAGCAATAGCCCAATAGGGAGGGCATTTGCCTTGCATGCCCCGCCCATGACAGCCCGGGTTCGATCCCCAGCATCCCATGTGGTCCCCCAGCACCGCCAGGAGTCATTCCTAAGCGAAGAGCCAGGAGTAGCCCCCCGAGTGTCACCAGGTATGACCCAAAAATGCAAACAAACAAGCAAAAAAAAGAAAATGCACAAAATAAAGCAAACCAGAGAGTCAGATACTCTGAGTATTTAACTTGGCTATGGATAAGAAGAAAAGACTATTTTGTTTTCTTTTTTACTCAGAACATAATCTTGCCAACCTATTATATCCCGCTGAGCTACCTCTCTGAGAAGTGCCCAGAATTACTACTTTGTACCCCGATTTCCTTTAAATCTCCACTTGCTTCCTTCTTCATCACCTAGATGGTCTTCTCATCAGCCTGTTTTCTTTTCTTCCATCATCTTTCCTACTCAATGGCTTATTAGCTATGTGCTATTTATTCATACCATTTAATCACTTTATGTTAATTTCATTCCAATACCAAAAATCATACTTGGTTTTTCAGGCATTTCAAACAGCAATACATGTAATTGCCCACAAAGACCAAATACAATGAATTAGAAAGCTACTGAGTATTCACCAGCTTCTATTACAGCTAATTATCTGAGATCCTATGAATTACAATGAGGTTGTTCATAGTAAAAACTTGGAGTGGTGAGTAGTTTGCTTGTTCATTTCTAGAATACAACTCATTTTACATGGTGCTATTACTGGCTAAAGTTGAGGTAAAGTCCATCCACTATGAAGAAGCCAGGATTTCCAGGGGCAACAAGACAGTCAACGACTTCTCTATAACTTTTTACCGTGGAGATGTTGAAAAGTATTAGGGTCCCGCACTGGTTCCCACTCAGAGGGCACTGATTGATCATTGAGGACAGTAGAACTATCCCACCTAAAATATACATATCAATATTTTTAAATATATATATATGTCTAAGAGATTTCTACCTTCTAATTAATACTCACATGTACTTTGAAATGCTCTGGTTCTGGTACTTACCGAGACACATTTTTAATGCCAGGTTACCATCTTATAACATGTGCTAGAACTCAAAAGGATAGTGCTTGAATTGTAGAGAAGAATCAGTGAGACGACAGTGCCAGTATACTGTGTGCCTGGGTCAAGTGCTAACAAATAAGCAGACTAATTAAAGGAAGGTGCCTCCCGTCCTCAGTCTGTACGAAAAGCTGACCCATGTCCTACACAATGCTTGACACTTAGAAGTCACTTCCTTGTCAAGGGGTGCAGCAAAGCACACTCTTAAATAACACTCAAGGCCACCAACGCCAAATAATCTGAGCCCTTGGGGAGCCAGAGGGAGCGTGAGAAAACCCGAAGAACTCAGGTAAAGCTCCCAAGGCCAACAGAAGCATCTACATTGGTCCAGACCCCCGTCACCTTGCACAGCTACACACGGAAGCAAAGGGCGGCAGCCAGGCTTCAGTGACAAAGGGGGACTGAGGTTCAGCTGCAATGGCTGCTGCAGTTCTGTGACAATGACCTAAGGGAAGGCAGAAGCTGACCTGGGCAATGCTTTGCTTGTCCCCAAACTCAACGATGAACCAAACGCATGTAGTCTTCAGAATTGTCCTCATGGCCCAGCAACCCACAACTTAGAAGCGTGAGACAAAGCTCCTTCACCTCAGCTTAATTCTCTCTCTCCATATTCGATCTTTGGGACATTATGAGCAGAGGAATCTTAGCAGACAAAGTGCATGTACATCAAGTAACTAAACTCTCAGACCAACCACAAAGGATGATCCAGCTGTCTCTAGAAGGAATCCTTATAATGCTCCTTCATCAATTTATGGGCACTTCAAAACACAAATGATTCACTTTCAAGGGACCTCTGGGTGCTGAGGAGTTTGCTGAAACACTAGAAAACTCCAGGGATCTGCAAGAGGGCAGTGTCCTGAAACGGCAGAGCAGACACTCAGGCTGGGGTGAGTTCTTGCCCAACAAAAGAACATCTGCTAAGCGGTCCCTCCTTCCTCCCCAATTAAGGCATATTTTTCTAGCAGGAAGAGGGCAGGTCAGGAGGGAAAAGAAATTGCTTGTAAGCTAATCCCCACCTTTGCGTGCACCCCGTCTGCCCACACATGTGCTCCCCGGAGCTTTGTCTGGCTGTGGGTTCCTCCACAGCTGTCAGACAAATCAAAAGCCCCACATGCAAAAGGCAGCCCTCGGAAACGTTATGTGATGTGGTTTCTAAAACTTAGTTGAGGACTTGGGGTCTATAAAATAATGAATGAATTGCACTGGAGACTAAGAATAGAAATTTCATATGTGACAAATGCAATCCTGCAGGGGAAAGGAGAGTTTTCATGTCATGTTAAAAAATGGTGTTCGTTTACAACAGCCCTAAATTTCCAGCGAGCCATTGCTCATTCCCCTCCCTGAAGACTTTCTCTGTGATGGGTGTCGAAGTCCTGGTTCTGTTTTCTGTTTGACCAAGACATGTGTTTGGGAATATTGGTTCCAGAAGGAAACAGAACCCTGAATATTAATATGGCTGTGTCTGAGGTCCTAAGCAAGCTCAGGGAATGGCAGAGGTGGCACTAATTGGGCCTTATTTTGGTGGCACTGCCCCAGAGTCGCTGGGTCAGTTCATGAATCACCAACCTCAGCACACAAAGGCGACTGTACTTATTTTTGAGCAATGAGTGAAAGGTCAGATTCGGATCCCATTTATGATCTCTCAATGCTGAGAAAAGAAAAAAAAGGCATTGGGGCAGAAGGGATAGCACAGCAGGGAGGGCGTTTGCCTAGCTTGTGGCCAACCTGGGTTTAATCCCTGGCATCCCATATGGTCCCCCATCACCACCAGGACTAATTCCTGAGTGCAGAGCCAGGAGTAACCCCTGAGTATTGTCAGGTGTGATCCAAAAAGCAAGGAGATGGAGAGAGAGAGAAAGAGAGAGAGAGAGAGAGAGAGAGAGAGAGAGAGGAAAGGCATTGAGTTAGGCTCAGAAGAGCTAAACTATATTCAAAGTCATCAGATTTGAGTGCAAATTTGTACTTCTATTGTGATAAAACTTTGAAACCCTTCCGACCCTGCGTAGTGAATTAAAGATTCACAAGGTATTCATTACTCATCAATGTGATAGTCACATTTCCTCCAACTGTACAAGGATGAGATAATGACTGAAAGCAATCTCTCAGTAACTCACAATGTGCTCCAGAATCCTCCTCAGGAACTGTTAACTATCTTCTTCAGGAGAGAGATTTCTTAGATTTTTTTTTACAAGAATAACCTTGGGGCCAGGTGTGAACCATGGCCGAGGTTCCTGCTTTTATTTTGTTTCATTCTGTGGGGGCCACACACTACCATGCTCTGGGGGTCACTCTTGGAGGACAAAGAATGTTGGAAGCCACATGTTGGCTGGGTGTGTGCAAGGCAGGTCACACCATCTCTCCTAGCCCCTGAACCAATATATTAATGCTGAAGTTAACACAGAAACTTTTTTTCCAAAATTATCTAAAATTTTGTCCAAATTGCTTTACCTTTGAATGGCATAATGGTTTGATGTGAGCTATTTGGAATAGTGATTCTAACTAGCTCTCACGTATATTTTTTCAGGGCTCCAGAAAAACAGCATCCTTAATATCTGAGAATTTTCATCCCATTGAACAACCTCGCCAAAAAATAAAAATGATGAGTGATCAATTATGCTTCTTAAAAGGACTTCCCTGGCTGTGTCCAAACCTAGGTCTATTACTCAAAAAGAGACATAGGACAGAGAGAGCGCAGGATGGCCCTTCACCCTGAGGAGAGCCCTTTGCTCAACACTTTTCTCTTCGCAGTCTGTTTCTTGATCCCAAGTCTATAAAGGGACCAAATGTGCGTTGTGGGGCAGAGGCAGGTGAAGTCTGGCATCAGTTTAGCCGCTGGCACGCGTGAAGCACCTGCGCCTTCCTGGGGTTTGGACTCGCAGGTGCAGGAAGCTTTTATCCCTTTTGAAGTGCCATATGGACTCAAGGCGGAGGGAACATAGAGATGGGCAGACATAGGTGGTAAAGAGAAAGGAAGCAATTCTGACCCACTGGGATCCAGCGTGCTGTGACTGTGTTCTGTGTGGGGAGAGTCCCCAGCCCTCTCCGGGGAAAAGCACCAGGAGCCTCTTTTGACTTAGCCTCCCCCTTACAATGAAATGGCTCCAGGCCTGGTCCCACACAGCTGCTGTGCCATTGCCCCAACCTCTGCCAGAACTTAAATTCCAGCCAGAGGGCTACACAATAAAATCAATCCAATTGGAATCTATAGCCTCTGTCCAGCATGGTTGGTCACAAAGAATGTGACGGATGCTAAAACTTATCCAGGGAGAAGGCTAGCTTCAAAGCCCTAAACAAGGGAACAAGCTGGTCGTTTAGCGAATGAAGGAGTTGATTCTCCCTATATCACACAACGTGAGCTGCTGTTTATATTAGCAGGTCTGGTAAGGCCAGTGAGCAGGTGCGGTCCCTCTGATGTTTAGCACCAAGGTTGGGGCATCTCTCGGCAGGACAGTGCCTGCTGGCCTTCACCCTTGCAGCCCTCACTGCCTCAGCTGAGCTACATTTGCTCTACCCAGGGGACTATCCTGATGTTGGCTTTGGTTGTTCACACTGTGTCAAAACTGCTCCCCCCTCTGGAGGCAGGGTTGGCCCACACAATTTCAATCTGTCCATGACAGAACCGCTGGAAAATGCTTATGCAGTGCCATCCGGAGAAGACTTGCTAACAGCTCTGCACCATCAGGAAGCCCAGGAAAGTTTGTGCGTGAGCACCCTGGGTTTGCACGGACCCAGGCCCCCTTTCCAAATGGCATTGTTGTGGCCACTTTGGAACCCACCCAAGACTGGAGGCTGCTGATAGATGGAAGAAATTAAAGGAGAAAAAACTGGGCTGACTGTTGGGAAAGGCAGCTGTCCACTTTGAGTGCAGCCCAAGGACAAAACTCAACTTCTGCTTATGGAAGTCCATCTGCCCCACACACGGACACTATAACTGCACCATACAGGGTCTGGTTGAATATTTCTGAATATCTTTGTGATGCTAGGTTTGTCGTTACTGATTTTGTGAACACATTCCAAGTCATCCTAAGACATCTAAATAGACAACAAAATCCTGCCCACAGCTTGTTCATGGAAAGGACCCAGACTGGAGGAAGCCTGCGGGTGTATGTGGGCAGGAAACAGCAATGTTGTGGGTGTGGGTGCAGCATGTGGCTGACTCCTAGGTCATCCCAGCACCACAAGGTCCCTAGAGCTTCCCTGACACACCTGGTGAGGGGAGCCGTGAGTTCTCCAGTATCCAGCATCTCATCCATCATCCCGAAAGTGCTAAGGCATAGACCGTGTCTGCTGAGTACTGCTGGGGTGGTGCGGAGACGACCCCTGCCAAGCATAGATCAATAATTATGATCAAGAAGAAAAGGAATTTGGGGGTTCTTGTTACTTATCAATTACACATTATTTTATCCTATTTTATCAATGCACGTGATGAGCCTATCACAGCCCAGCTCGAGCTGCTGCTTGCGGCCACGCGGTTCTTCAATAAATACTGTATTTAGAGGTGACTACAAGAGTATGCCACTCTCACAGCAAGCCAGGCAAGCTGCCCATGTCATATGTGATATGCCAAATACCAGTAACAATTATATTATTTCATTCCCATGACCTAATATAATGGTTTGAGGCTCTTTATGTTCCTGGAGCAAGCAGATGCCCTTGGGCTCTACTAGCATGAGACAGAACATATGGAGATATTACTGGTGCCCACTCGAGCAAATAGATGATGAATGGGAATATAGTGATAGTGATATCAATGCAGGAAGATTCATAATGTCCCAAGGTGCCCATGTCCTAGGCATGTTTGATGTATGTAACACTTTACCAAACAGGCTTGGAGACCTTCTGTTTTTTCCACCAATTTGAACTAAAGTGAACTTGAAGAAACTTGAAACGTTCAGGAATCCCACATGTAAAAATAACCAAGGGTTGTAAATTTGCACTAAAATGAGTGAGATCCATAATTAGCAGGAGACAGCCTTTTCTCCCTGCTCTAATTCTGACAAAAAAACAAAACCAGGAAGCACCTACACAAGCAAACCAGGCAGACCCTGAAGGCACTGGTGATTATTCCATTCACTGCAGACACTTATCATTCATCAAAGAGGCGAGAAGTCCTTGATTGACAAAACAAGGTGCTTCCCCTGCTAAAGTGAATGTCAGAATGCAAATTCCTTGATTTATCCTTTTCTGTTGGGTATTGTGTTACAGCAACTTACTGTGGAAACTCGTGTCTTTAGATGGCTTTTTCTCTCTCCAAGTCACTTTAAGAAAAGCAAAATGCTTTGATAATCCATTTGTCATGATTAAAAAGAAGAAAAACTTATGCAGAACTTAAAAGAAAGTAGGACACAATTAGTGTTCATTCACCCATTCATTCATGCCTTGAAAAGTTATTTATTATTACTAGTACCTACTACTATTGTAGAGACTGACCATATTTATTTAAATATAAATATAGTCATATCTCTGACATGACTGTGTGTGTCTGTGCATGTGTGCCAGAACCCTTGGTTCAATTTCAGCCCCAGCACATGGCCCCCAAGCATTGGCAGGGGTAATCCCTAAGCAAATGTGCAGATGATGTAGAGGCTCTTTAGGAAGGTAAAGTGTGCTTGACTGCACTTGGGAGCACTGAGTCAACTTGCCGGCCACTGGGCTCTGAGCGACGGGAGGAAGCAATGCAGAGGAAGCTACTGCATGAGGGAAATGCAGCCAAAGACAGAGCTGGAGGCTGAGTGTGAGGGTGCTGAGACAGGACACCAGCAACAGAGCAAAGCCACGTGGCTGCAAAGTGCCAGGAGATGGGAAATGGGCAGACTTGATGCTGAGTAGCCAGGCACGGCACCCTTGAGAAGGCAACACTAGGGCACAGACATGAGACTGACAGCACTTCTGCACAGAGAAACCCCATCCCGTAGGTGAGGGGCGGGCACCTGCATGCCCGCATGAAAGGTTGTTGCCTACCCGCAAAACAGAACCCATGTGTTGTGGCGGATTCCATTAAGTATCCTGAAGCGGAAAATTCAGAAACGTATTCTCTTGCTCCTTCTCTCACTCTTCCATACAAAATCAAGGGAAGAGCAGGTGGGGTTCTGGATGGCCTCTGCCCTTCCCACCACAGATTTCCACAGGTGCCTTTCCCGCACCCCCCCCTCTTCTGCTATCACACATGGCTCCTCCCTCTGTGTCTGTCACTTTGCGTGGTCACATTCACTTTTCGCAGGGAAATCAGTCCTGATGAACAAAGGGCCCGCTAATGACTTGGTGTAAACTTACTTACAGTAAGACATTTCATCACTTGATCACTTGATCACTTGACATCCTATTATCCATCAATCTGCTCGAAGGGTGCCAGTAACACTCCCTTTTGTCCCTGCCATGTGCCAGTGTAGCTCAATGGCATCTACTTGCTTCAGGAATATGAGAGTCTCAAACCGTTCATTCAGGATCTTGACGAAGTCTGACCATTTTGTAGGTGGGCAGCCATGTGATCTTTTGATATCCCGTGGGATCCTGTTAGTAATGGCTCTAGTCCAGCAGTCCTCTCCAAGTCACACTACATGTCTAGCCCATCTGGTTTTCGATGCCTTGGCAAATGAGACAGCCTCCCTGACTCTTAATTGTCGACAGAACAATTCCTTCTGTCACATGAGTGAGGCATGATATTTCAAGCATGGCTCTTTGATTCCTCTTTGGGAGGCCTGAATAGCATTCTCATCCTGCTTTGCAGGGGCCCAGGTCTCTGAGGCATATGCTAATGCAGGGAGAAGGGTGGAGACGAGGAGATATACCGGAGCTTGAGGTTCTTTGTCCTTCTAGTTATTTCCTTTGATGCTCTTGAAGGCATTCCATGCTGCTCTCTTCCTCCTGCGCAGCTCAGGTGGTATGTCATTCGTTATGTTGAGTTCTCAACCTAGGTACACATAACTGCTGCATTCAGAGATGTTTGTTCCATGGAACAAACACATGAATGGAGCATCTGCAACTAGTTCTTTTTCATGAGTATTGTTTTGTTGAGATTCAGCTGTAGTCCTACCTTTCCACATTCACAATCAAAGTCAGCTGGCATTTGTGTTGTTTGGCTAATGTTTGGTGTTATTAGAATGATGTCATCAGCGAAGGGGAGGTGGTGTAGTTGTCGACCATCTATCTTCACTCCCATTCCTTCCCATTCTAATGTTTCATGGCGTTCTTGAGGGTGGCACTGAAGAATTTTGGTGAAATGTTATCACCCTGCTGAACTCCTCTTTTGACATGGATGATCACTTGTAGAATGGTGAGATTCTGGTGGTGAATCCGGAATACAGCTCACGAAGGATCTTGATGTATTGGGTTTGAACACCTTGTTTGGCTAGGGCCTCGATGACCACTTGAGTCTCCACAGAATCAAAAGGCTTTTTGTAAATCAATGAACGTGAGACAGAGCGGCATCTTGAACTCCCTACAAACCTCAATGAGCTTGGTTACTATGTAGATATGGTTGATTGTGCTGAATCCTTTTAGGAAGCCAGCTTGCTCCTATGGCTGACATTCAAAACCTGAGAATTTATGTTTCGTGTGACGGGTATAAGGGGATGGAATTGGGGGAGTGGCACTGAGGCAGTGGTGGAGAGCGGGACACGCACAGGTGAGGGTGTGACGCTGGACTGCTCTGCGCAGATGCCCTACAGTGAATAGTCCGACACACCACAATGCCTTGAAATCAGTTAGAATATGGCTACTTTCATAGTGTCAGGAGGTAAGATTTGCATGAACCTAGAAGCATGTACACAACCCGACAACTGGGAATCTCCATTGAAGAGCCTACCAGGGCCCTTGGAGAGCAGCTGGGTGCCTGCCTAGGGGTGCCTGTCCTGGCAGCCTGGCTTGTCAGGGCTTGTTCAATGCAGGTCAGGGCCCTGTCTGAAGGCACCATGGAGAGGAGGCTGCTAGCTGCAGGAAAGGGCCAGTGTGGAGTACATGGAGGGATAGTGGAGAAAACAGCATCAGTGCTGTCACTGGCGTGGGGGTGGATAATCAGGTGAAGTTGGCACAGATCTGGGAGAAAGAAAAAAGGGCATCAGAAGGCACACAGATAGGAAGCAGCAGAAGCCAAGACAAAGCCCTAGACCCCACCTGAGCTGCTGGGTGAAGTACCACCATTACTGTCCACTGTGCCTGAGACCGAGCCTGAGCTGCTAGGTGAAGCGCCATCATCACTGTCCACTATGTGCTGGTCTAGAAGATGACCGGGTGTAATCTCTATGTAACTTGAAAGAATAAGTTTCAAAGTTCACAAGTCATTTGAGAATATAAATCAAGACCAGGGGCAGATGAGTCTGGAACTAGGAGAGTGACTGAAACCTAACATGATAAGGGCAAAGTTTGCAGGACGCATGAAAATAATTTTGTTTTTATTGTTAAGATTTATTCTTTATGGTGAGCTTTTTGTTGATATGCTATAGATACATATAGCTAGACTGGATTTTCCAAACTTACCAAAATATTCAACTCAATAAAATTCACCTGCCATGACTCAGAATAGAAGCCGGGTGGCAGGAAGAGGCGACAGATTTGCACTTGTGGTACTGGCAGCAACTGGCGTCGCTCACAGGACACTTGCTTCTGCTCCTGTGGGCCATTCTTGGGCTGCTTGCTAAATGCGGTTCATTTCTCGTCGTGGGAGAAGCCAAGGAAGGGGCCAAGCATGAGGGCAAATCCCATCAGGGCTGGCTTTGTGCATTTTAAATTCTCTTTGTCACACTAACTTGTTGGAGATCCGTGACTCAAATCAGGTCTTGTTCCAAGACTCAAGCCAGTTCTTGGGATAATCAGCAAAATTCATTTATTTTGTACAGAAATCTACCCCTAGGCCAGGCTAGGGTCAAGATTGCTACCTTAGGTCTATAGATATAAGGATGGATTGTAGACTTTTCAATCCTATAATCATGAATTTAGTTTTTTAATTGATTAATGTATCCTATCATATTTTGCTGTTGCTACGCCATTAGAGAAATTAGGGGCTTAACTTCACACCTCCATCAGAATTTACTACTGGGGGTAAATTTCCAGCACCGTCCTTCTGCCAATAAGAGCCTGCTGCTCATCCACCATTCTTCCATTTGGCTCTGAGGATTCCCACAGTATTCACCAAGTCTGGGACTGGCTTGGCTCAAGTTTTCCATTCTTGTCTTTCCATTCCCTTGATTGTTGCTGGGATGGTGAAGGGCCACACACTTGCATAGCTGTGTTGTTCCCACACTCAATGTGATGTTCTGCCCACTCTCATCCTTAGTAATGTGCACACCAGAGATGTGGGGTACAGGGAGCTCCTACCCATGCTCATCTGGGCTCAGCAGAAGTCCCAGGCAGCAGAACAGCCAGGGCAAGTGGGTCCATTAAGACTTTGCCTATGGCAGTGCTATGGATAAAACTCTCAGCCTTGGGGCTGCAGCGATAGAACAGAGGGGAGGGCATTTGCCTTGCACGCAGCCACATGGTTCCGATCCCAGTATTTCATATAGTTTCCCAGGCACCATTAAGAATAATTCCTGAGACCAGAGACAATAGTAACCCCAGGGCATCACTAGGTATGGCCCAGAAAGCAAAGACAAAACAAATCAAAACATAAAAATTCAGCCTCATGCTAATAAGGCAAGTGCTATAAGATCTGGCTTCAGAAACTTTCCTCTGTGGCCCGTAGCCTAAGAAGTTTGACATGTGTGACTTTTGCCTTAAGGGCCTTGCATTCATGTACATAATTGATTTTCATAAGTTTGTGGATTTGTTTGTCCAGAATCCTTTTACTATTTTAATTTGAAGGCAAATTGCACATTCAATTACAGGACAACATGTGAGTCACAGCCACCGTCTAAGAAGTGAGTTTAAGAAGCCACCATCTCTTAGTAAAGCCCCAGTCTCCTGATAGAGGATTTTCAACCACACCTCCTCCTCTCCTGTTTTCTGTCATGATGTGATAGCCCTGAGGTCAAGGGTCGCAGCCACAGCTTATGTCTTGAATTGGGTGCTTTGTACATGACAAAGCAATCCCAAGCATCCGGAGCCTCAGCATTCTCCAATAGAACAGTAAAATTACTCAGTGAGCATTCTCAGAAGGTGTCAAAGCAACATCAGGAAAATGTACCTTAGAATATAAAATTCATTATAGATGAATCTATAGGTATAAACATTAAATAAATCTACATTTGAGATCTTAATTGATATTGATGTTGTCTTCACAGCAAAATGATTACGCAGACCTAGGTTCAATTCCTAGCCTACATCATGTATTTTAAAAATGGAAAATGTTTTTCATTTTTGTTAATCTACAGAGACAGCAAAGTGCTTTCAACTGCTATGTATTTAAAAAATAGATTATCATCTTGCAGGCTTTTTAGGGAGAGGGGATAGTGCTGAATTACTTTGTAAAATATGGGGGTTATGAGCCAGGCTAATGTGGTTTATGTGGTCATAGACTTTTGCCTGGATCAAAACCACAAGTGTCAGGAGCAAGTAAAGTTCCAAACATCACATCATTACAATAAATATAATTAACTACTGTAAAAAGGCCAAGCTCAGGAATCTGGGGAGAGTTTAAAGATATTGGAGCATATTTTTAAATTATTTTCAGAGGACAGAAATTACATGCTTCTTAAAAGTCATGCTCACACTTTAGCTGATTCTATCCATTAGAAAATCCACCCTTTATCCTCAGTGTCTCAAGTGAGCCCATGTGGCATCCAATCTGGAGGAATTTGTTTGTTTGTTTTGGGTCCGACTTCAACGCTGGGTTATATTTCATCATTAGAATCAGCTATTGTAACCAGTTGGCATATGACTGGCCCTGATTGGCTTTGCCTGCTTTAGTTTAATAAAGGATTGAGTTCCAGTATTGGCAAAGCTGATGGAATTGGATAGAACAGAGGGGGAAAAGCTTGATAAAATCAAACTTTGCCAAAAAGGTGAAGCACTGATGTTGATTTAAACCATCCCTTGTGATGTTGTCATTGCTTTACGGTGTAGGCTATTGTAACTAAAGACCATACAGTCACATA
This sequence comes from Cryptotis parvus, assembly GCA_021461705.1. NCBI lineage: Eukaryota > Metazoa > Chordata > Mammalia > Eulipotyphla > Soricidae > Cryptotis > Cryptotis parvus. The sequence goes on along the minus strand of JAJIBD010000690.1, from coordinate 30,933 downwards.
CTCCAAAAGTGACAGTCAGAAAATCAACCTGTAGGACGCTAGGCTCTAAATGTAAAAGTTGTGATTCTAAACAATTCTTTGGGAACCCAACTCCTTCGTCCAAATTCTGGCTTCCTTTCCCAGAAATGATGTGATTTTAAAATAAATCACAAATGAACACGTTGGCAGGTCCCCCTCCCCACCCAGCCTTGTTGGCTCCTAATTGATCCGTGAGCACCTACATTTGCATACTGTCAAGTGGCCAAGATCTTGACTGCCTTATTCAGGCATTTTCCTTTAACATAAGATTTATTACTAGTTAATGTCCAGAACTTCAAGCTCATTTTGCCAGTGTGGGGCAGATAGTTGTGCTCCAAGCGTCTGCTCTCTTTCTTTTTCTGCAACAGCCCTGTTCAGGCCTGCCAGTGTTTTACTTGGAAGAAGTTAATTTTTAAGCCTTTGTTGGACAAGACACAATACTGGACTCCAGTTGGTTGCTGGGGCAGTTCTCGCCCTGCCCTGCAATGCCTCAGGATTCAGGGATTGCTGGTGGCTAGTGCAGACTCAGATTCTCTGGAGCTGCATTTCCAAGGGCACTCTCTGAGCAGCTGGATCCTAAACATTCCATTGCCTTCTCCCCAGATTCGGTTTTCATCCCCCACTCCCTCACACTTCTGAACAACACCAGCTTTTGTTCACCGGCCCCTCACTACACTTCTTGACCACACGTACGCTACTGGCATCCTACAGACAAATCTTATTTGTGATCCACTCCTGGGGTTTTATCCTCGGAAATGGAGATAATTGTGACGTTTTAAGGGATCTCATTCCTCTCACATGTGACCACATAGTACCTTCTAAATATTCCAAATGATTCCCTACCATTTCCTCCTTCATCTCCCTTCTACCAGAGTCAGCAAAATGATTGTCCAAAGCCCGCCTACCCTCCCTCACGGCCCCTTCCCTCACAGTTAGCAGAGACTTACCTTTAGTTCAGGAATAAACTAAAAAAAAAAAGTTGTCCCGCTTCCTGTTTTGCTACACCATTTGGAGGAGAAATAGCATCTCAACTTTATTTTTTTTTCTCTCTTTTTTTTTTTTTGCCTTTTTTGGGTCACAGCCGGCAATGCTCAGGGGGCTACTCCTGGCTCTGCACTCAGGAATTCCTGGCGGTGCTCTGAGGACCATATGGGATGCCGGGATCGAACCCAGGGGGGCAGAGGCCGGCTGCGTGCAAGGCAAACGCCCTACCTGCTGGGCTATCGCTCCAGCCCCGCATCTCAACTTTAGATCATTACCTTTACTCATAAAGTAAAGGTAACTCATAAAGTCAAGGAGCTAGAAACAATGGTAAGTATCACTTGAGCTGTTGTCTAGAACTTAAGAAATTGGATTTCAAGTAGCATTTCCTTTTTTACTCTTATTTTCAGATTTATAGGACCAGTATTGACATTGAGCATAATATTGGCAATGACTTTTCATTTTATGAGATCTTAAAAAAAAACTTGTCAACATCAATTTCATAAAATTCCAACGAAATCAACAATGTCATCCCTTGAGCATTTCAGGGTGTGATTCCCCCCCCACCAAAAAAAAAAAAAAAGCCAAAAAAAATAATATCACCACGCAGAAGAAGGCCTATTACAAACCTTACAGAAAATAAGAGCTTTTGGTGCAAAGAGAAAGAAGCCCTCCTTCACTGTTGACGGGGATGCAAATTGGTTTGGCAGTAGAGAGCGTTCAGAAGCACCATATCGTTCAGCAACTTCACTCCCGGGTTATCTGCCTCATCCAAGAAGCACCAAATTCAAAAGAGATCCATCCGCCTTTGTTCACTGCAGCACTATTTACGGCTGCCAACATCTGGACATGACTGCGGTGCCCCATGACAGGAGAGAAAGGCTCTGGGGCTCATATGGGCGATTACTCAGCTGCCAAGGGGAAAAACGAAGTCTTGCATCTTCCGTACCATTGAACTGGAGGGGCTCATGCTAAGCAAATGAAGTTTACATTTGTTTAAAAAATTACAAATCAGCTCTGCATACACTGCATCAAACAACGCTTCTGTCAGAGTTCTACTATCAGCTTATTATTCTTGATAATGGAATGTGTCTCCATGTCTCTCATCAGTATTTGCATTATGTTCGCAGAGTGGCAGCCTTCATGCTCTGAATAGGTGTGGTGTAAGCTAAGTCTCATGAATAAAGTTGTATTATTGCTACAAATAAAGGAGAAAGAGAAGTCAGAAGACAGCAAGTCAGAAGGAGAGCAACCGGTGCCGGATGGTCTCGTTCATGGAGGTTATGAAGCTGCAGAGCGAGGAGAGAGGCTGCGTCTAGCAGACTGAGACCTCTGGGCTATGCTGATGAACTGAGTTCACTGGGAGTGTGTGAGGAGTGGATGAAAGGGTCCTGTGGACAGGATGTTGGCAGTGGGGTGCTGGCATCATACCGTGACCTTGTACACCTAAACCATCAGTTTTGGGGGGTTCAGCTTCCACATTGGATTATATGTCATCATTGGAATCAGCTAATCTAAGTGATAATCAATTAAAAATAAAATAAAAAAATAGGAAAAAATTAATTGACCTTTGTGTTCATATGGGCGCTCCTCTTCTAAACTAAATGAAAAAATAAAAATATTGATTAGAATTAATTTATATTATGACTCAAATTATTCTGTCATCTAAAGATAATAGCTAATCCTAATAAAATAATTTGAGATATGACAAATTAGAAACATAAAATCGTAATTATTCTTTATTTCATATCAAAGTTCATAATTTCTAAAGTCAAGTTAATTTGAGCCCTTATTATTAATACAACTCAAAAGACAAGCTAACTTGAAATAACGATAATGTTATGTATAAATTACTTATATTGGTATATAGTTATTGAAGCACTTTTAACACATACTATTTTTAAATACCAGTGAGAACTATATTTCAAACACCAGTCTATTCAAAGAATAAGAACTACATACTGCCACTGAATTCTCTGTGGTGCTTGAGTTATCCCCAGACTTCAGGAAACAAGTTTTATGGGAAAAAGTTGATGCATCGTCTGTGGAGGGGTATCCTCTGAGCAAAAGATGGTCAGTAGCAGTTTCTAGGAAGGTCATACAAGAAGAAGAAGAAGCAGCCAACCAGTGTTGGTGGAGTGAGCCTCCTCATCCAGACAGCTTCCTCCTAGTGTCCCTCTCTATGATATTTTCAATAATGCTGAAGAGAAGCAGAGCAAGATGACCCTGTCGGAGGGACAGGATACACAAGGAATGTGGGCGTTCTGCCCATGCTCACACAAGCTCGAGCAAACCAGCCTCAGTGTACATTAGCTCCACCACTGATCCTTATTTTCTTTCTCCTCCCCTCAATCTTGTGTCCCTGACTGTGTCTTACCCAACCACTATGAGTCTTTCCAGAGTGGTGTATATCTGGGCAGACACTTTGACATCAGTGCACAGCTCTTCAAAGCCCTGCATCTTAATTTGGGAGGAAGTATTATTTGGATGATCTAATAACACACTATCATGAAAGAACTAAGGCTGTAGTTATATTTGTTTCATGGTATGAGTAGTTTAATTTTTCAGACTACCAAGTGTATACCTGCCCCTCGAGGTGTTGCTGTGGTGCCCGGCTGCATCGGCAGGTGGCAGACAGGAGACAGGCTTGTGTATAACCAGGGCTTTGCCTTGTGGGCCCTAGACGGTTGAAAGTCTGACATAGAAAAAGACTGGACTCCTGGGATGACCCCAGGGCCATGACAGAGACTGACAAGCCACCTGTGGTGCATTCTATGTTCCAAAAACAATAACAATGATGGACCTCACTCCCAACGAATGGAGACATTACTGGCGCCCGCTCAAGCAAATTGATGAACAACAGGAAGACAAGTGATACAAGTGATTATTCGGAACTTTGTAATTTGCTCATAGCCTGAAGTTCCATTGTTTTTGTTTAATTTTGGCTTGTGCCTTACCACATCATTCAATGAAAGGAATTAGAAATAAGGACCTAATGGTCAATTTGTGTACAAATTAGGGAAAGGAAGAAGTAAAAGGAATGGGGTAGAGACATGGGCTAGAGTGGAACTGGAGAATAGCTGCAAATTCTCAGTAGGTGCTGGCATTCCCAAATGCCCCAGGAAGGCAATTCGACCTAAATAAAAACCAGAGTCTGTCATCTCCGCAGGATTTCCCAGTGTTGAGGCTTTCCTTTAGCAGAAGCATGATTCTCTACGCGACAATGAAAACAGCGTATGGTGTCTTCTCAATTTCAAGGATTGTCTCTCTTGAGGACAAGCCCCCTTTTCAGGTAGCAATTCATAATTGAAAGCAAATGGCTTAAATTTTTGAAAGATGTTTGGAATCAGAACGGTACATGTCTTTCCCATTCTTCATCCATATTTGGATTTGTTTTTCTATTACTGACTCCAAACACTGTACCAAAGCTTAGGGGAAAACGTATAAAACTGTAAAGACCATGGCTATTATTCTGGCTTATCTATTTAATCACTTGACCATCTAAATACTATATTTTGATTGTAAAAGTAGTCTCAAGAGACGTGAGATTGAAGGCAGGTAATTTTCTTTAAAGGAAACAAGTGGAATAAACAGAATCCTGACAGGGCAGCAGCAAAGCCGTCAGAGCCCATATGGTTATATTTTTAGAACAGGATGCAGTGAAACAGAAGGAAAAGGATCCAGATAAATAAATGAGACACCGTTTGTGACAAGAAGAAGCTTATTTTTTAACCTATTGAACAAACATGAAGTCTCCAATCGTCTTTGGCAGGGACTTCACAGGACAAAGCCAAGAAGGAGCCCTGCTATTTGTGCAGCCATGCAATCCTTTTCCTGAAAGTCTCTCGATAAAAGGCGGACCATTAACAATAGAATATTAGCCCATTGAAATGTAATAGATGGCCCATGTGGAGAACTTCTGCTGAAATGAACCCCGACAATTATTTACGGGTCTCTGCGGCTCTTTATATGAGGGGGAGAAGCAGAAGCTGAGACCACAAAGGCATGTTTTTTTTCCATCTCTAGTCATCCACCATAGATACCGGCAAGAGAAGGTTCTGAGTCAGTTAATTGGCCTACCTCTAATCACTGCAGCTGGAGATTTTGCTTTTAGTACTGTAAAGCCACTCACACTTTATATATCAGAAGGTCAACTCATTGCACCAGGTTTATCTCCGAGACAGGACGGCAGACGGCTGGACCTATATGGGGTCTTTACAATTCTTTCTTTGCTTTCCAGAAAGCTGGGTTTAGGCTTGGCTGAGAGCCCATCCGAATCTTCCAAACAGCTCTCAAGAACAAAATGGGGTTTCAAAGTCTGCATAATAGAATTTATAAATCTTCCATTATTTTTGACATACATAAGTAACATCTGCATAGCTTCTGTAGATGATGGTTTTAAAAAAATAAAAATCAAGTGAAAAAAAGGTTCCTCATTGGCCACCAATAAGGTGTTTGACAATAAACAATTAAATTAGGTGATGAATACCTGTTTGTTTCAGTCAAAAACGAAAGCCTTCCTCTTATAGTTTTTCACTTGGCCTTGCCTTTAACAGTCTGAACCTAAAAATCATCTGTGTTGAAAGGCATCCTGTGTGCCCCGGAGGCGATGGGGTTGAAGTGGGCTGGTCTTGGTTCACTGTTGCCAGCACCAGCTGCCTGTCTGCAGCTTCCAGCTGTGCGGTGGGACTTGTCCTGGGACACACCCTGCAGGAGCAGGAACAGGCCTCTGGCCCCGCCATTCTGCTCCTAGTCAGCAGCTCCAGCATCTCAGCAGGCTGCAGGAGGCACAGAGTGTTGGTTTCTCCATCAGACCCTCCATCCAGGCAAGCTCTCCAGGGCTCCTGCGGAAAGAAGCCTCAGAGAGGGATCCCTGTGCCCCAGGTCTCTGGCAGCAGGCAGGAGCAGAGATAATAGTGTAGGCAGCCCTAGGGACAGCAGGGAAGAGAGAGATAATAGTGTCAGCAGCCCCAGGGTTATAACTCAAGCTCAACCTTCTTTGACTCACCTTTTTAGACAAGCAACTTACCTGGTGCAGTGACTTTTCTCCAAGCGATGATGCCTAGTAAGAGCAGTTTCCAGTGGGTGGGGGCTGTGACATGCTCAGAGCCTTGTTTTTCCCAGAAATCATCACACTGTGGGACTATGCAGTCCTATGTGACAGCCACCAGCCACACATCACTATTGACAGATCAGCTGGGATCATTGGAATCAAGGTCACCGCGGCGATTCTTGGGACTCAGTGTGGTACACGGAACAAGTCCCGTACCACTGCCCAGCTCCTGGCCCTGACAGCTATCCATTTCTTTTTACTTTTTTTTAAATTTTATTTTATCACCATGATATATAATTACATTATATACTATTACAAAGCTGCCCATGATTGAGTATCAGTGATACATGTTCCAGTACCCATCCTTCCACAGTGCGCATTTCCCACCACCCATGGGCTGTGCCCAGATTCCCTCTGACCCTCTATCCCTAGCCTGCCTCTATGGCCGGCACCTCTCTCTGTCTCTGTCTCTATCTCCCTCTCTCTCACTCTCTATTCTCTTCTCTCTCTTCTCTCTCCCTTTTCTCCCTTCTTTTGCACATTGTGGCCTGCAATACATATAGTAGAAGTTATCAAACATATTCCTTTATCTACATGCAATGCTCATTTCTAGTCTGGAGTTACCAACTTCAAGACTTATTGGAACTCTGGTTCCTTCTCTACCTTACCTAACCTCTGTCCTCCACACACTTGTGGCGGATTCCAACCATTGACAAGTCCTCCTGGTCCCTGATTTGCCTGGACTAGGATATTAATGTATATATATGTTTTTTTTTTGTTTTTGCTTTTTGGGTCACACCCGGCGATGTTCAGGGGTTACTCCTGGCTCTGCATTCAGGAATTACTCCTGGCGGTGCTCGGGGACCATATGGGGATGCCGGGATCGAACCCTGGCCGGCACAGGCTGGCCGCTGCAAGGCAAAAGCCCTACCCGCTGGGCTATCGCCCCGCCCCTAATGTATATATATGTTTGTTGGATATCACTTGTATCACTTGTGTCACTTGTCTTCCCGTTGATCATCAATTTGCTGGAGCAGACACCAGTAACATCTCATTACATCCTGTCACATGCTAGTGTAGACCAAGGGCATCTGCTCGCTCCAGGAACATAAAGAGCCTAAAACCATTCCATCAGGTCATGGGAATGAGGACTATAATTTTGTTGAATATATATAGACTATATATATAGACAATATATAGACTTTATATATAAACTAATATATATTATTTATTTGTGGCATATATATCCCACAAATATATAAATATAAATATATTTATTTGTGGGATATATATGCCACAAATAAATAATATATAGTCATTCTATATCTGTCCTTTTCTTTCTGACTAACTTAACTCAGAATGATACTGTCCATGTCCATCCATTTATAAAGTTTATAATTTGTTTTTTCCCAACAATCGCCTTGTATTCCAATGAGTAGATGTAGCAGTTTCTTTATGCAGTTGTCTGTTCTTGGGCACTGAGTTTTTTTCCAGATTCCGGCTGCTGTGAACAGTGCTGCAATGATCGTAGACTTGCAGATGGTGTTTCTGCTGGGCTTGGCCGTAGCTAAGAAACTTTCCGAATGCCCATGTGTCCACTGAGAGGGGACAATCTGCCCAATTATCACAAGGTGTCCGGAAATAAATCAAAGGTCAACAATCCTGTCTTTAATGGACAAGAATCATCTCTTGTTTCCAACCAGTAGACCCATAAGTGTTTCTCCAACACCTTAGGTGAAGCCTTGTGAGACAACGATGCTCACTTTCAGGCAGGCTTCTTCCCATTAATGAAGATCCATCTCGAGATTCTCTTCATCAGCCCCCCAAAGACTCACCGTCAAAGGTTCTCATGACTGGTACCTCTGACAGTATCACTAGCAGTTTTCTAGCCAAGGTCTAGAGAGGAAACATTCACACCATGCTTGTGCCTCACCTCTGCGTTAAGCTTCAGCTCCTGTCGTCCAAACAGCCCTGAAAGGAAAGAAAGAATGAGCATGACTGGATGGATTCCCATGTACTAGGCTTATAGACACCCAAACTCACAGGTTCACTTTAGAAAATGTGCTTCTGAAACCCAAGTGTGTGTTTGGAGCTTCCTGGCACGTGACAGTCCTATGTTTGGTTCCAATACCACATATGGTCTCTGGAGTCCCATAAGGAGTAGGGAATTAGGAGAGCTGGGCATAGTCTGCCCCCTTAGCTCCAGAAGGAAGGTAGTTTAGCACTCCCTGGAGGCTCAGGGCTCGCTCAAGACCCAGCCCTCACCAGGCTTCTCAAACAAATGTCTTTCTACGTGGTAATCAGGCCCCTTCACCTGTTCCCTCATCTCTCTCTATACACGAGAAGCCGCCTTGTTCTTTCTCTGTAAATACCGACATACCTGAGGAGAAACCTCAAACACATGCTCGTAGGTTAATCCTCCTTTTTAATGAGGTAACAAAAATTGATGAAAATCTTCCTAATCTGTTTACCAGGGCGGGCCACAGGCCACAGGGAAATACAGTGTTTAATTTATAGTCCCAGGTTGTGTTGGCTCTATTTGCTAAGCCCTGTTTAGAAGCAATCATGAAAGCAAAAATCCTGGATACTTTGTAAGGCGAGGTTCTGCACTTTCCCTGGTCTTTGCCATGCTAGGTGCTATTGGGCCTCCCAGAGAAGCAGAAGCAGCCTCACACCTCGCTACAGGCTCCCACAACTGGCCCTTTCTCATAGTCTCAAGGCTCTTCTGCAAGTCTCTGGACTGAATCCCTGCCCTGGCCTGGGAGAAACCTCTGAAAAACCTCCTGCTGCAAGCCAAGAGTCTGAGCCCAGGTTGGGACCCAGCAGCCTGTTCTCCTCGGACTCCTCCTCTCCTTCCCAGTTTGAATGTAACTAGGACCTAAAACCCAGCTCCTAACCCCACCAGGACTCAAGGAGGTGGCCCTCCGATTCTGCTCTGCAGCCCTAATTCACACTCTGGAGAGGACCTGAAAAGGAGGATCACAGCATCCAAGCAAAGTAACTCAAAGGTCAGCAAGAGCTGGTGAGGGGAAGGAAAGTGCAAGAAGATGTGGAAACACAAGGAGAGCAGGGAATGATGTCCACCAATGGGAGATGACAACGACACTGCCCTGCCCTTCCACCTCAGTGCTTATTCGTGCTTCCTCCAAAGGATTGGGGGCAAAGGGTGCTCACACAGAAGTCTGATATATGGACAAGTCAATGGTTAAATGCAGGGTCCCTAAGCCTGGATCATGAACCAGAAAAGAAGGAAATAGAGAACAGGCTTACGTAATTTTTACACATTTTTTTTGTTTGCTTGTCTCACACCCAGGTGAGACTCCTCCTTGCACTGCGTCTGTGGCTCACACCTGGGAACTGGGGCCTGTGACGTCACGGCCTGCACTGGGACCTGCTGCTGGCCAAGTGATCTCTGACCTGCTCTCGGTCTCTCAATCCCACCCTACACTATTTGAGGACCAAAGTGTTGTCTCCACTCTGCTGAGCAAATGTTAATGGCTCATGTTATTCAATATTATCATTTTAGTGTGATTTTTTAGTTTTGTCTGCTCATATGTAAGAACTAGTTCCAGAGCAGACAAAGGAGTTGACTTTGTAAAGTCAAAATCTTCCATCGTTGATGCCAGTTGCTTGCCTGGAATATTATCGTTTCCGGGAATGTGAACCGTGATAAGGCTCGGCTCTCTCCCCAACCTGTCATTAGTAATGGGGTTAGGAGAAATACTTTGGGCCCAATTACCATTCCAGCTGTTTGTCTGATCTTAGCATCAGCACAACTGAGATTTAGCATTAAACCTGAGTTACAATCAAATGATTATTTAGTCGGCTCTTTTTTAATCAAACAATTGCCTCTCCTATGCAGAAAATTAGGTGAATTCTGTTCACTGATTGGAAAGAAAGATGAAATCACATAAAAATGAAATAATATATATGAGGTTTTGTTTCTCATGTTGAAATTAATCAGGATATCAGCCATTTCAATGAATCTTTTCTACTACTGAAAAGAAAGAAGTGTCTTTAATAATAATTCAAATAAATTATATACAGGAAAAAAGAAAATTTATATTTTAATTGATGGTTTGACTGAAAAACTGCAAAAGCCCAAAACTGACATTTTTATGAATTGATGCAATCTTGCAGAGTTTTAAAATTATTGGATAGATTTAATTTGGGCCTCAACAGGGAAAATTTTCATTTCTAGAAACCACAGTAATATGGGACATACCACTTCCTTCCTTCCTTGTATTTGACCCTGTATATTTGAATAATGTATATGTTTTAAAATTGGAGACTGTTAAAATAACGGGCCAGAAAACTGTGACTTTCTGGTCAGAAGTCTAGCTCCAAGAGTCTTGTTTATGACTGACAGGGTTTGATCCCTGACAACCTGTTCGATCCACAAGCACTAGCGGAGTGATTCCTGAGCACAGAGTCAGAAGTAAGCCCTAAGCATCAAGGTTGGCCCAACACAGCAAAAACAACCAAATCTGATTTTGCAGAGCACGCCCCACTTTGGAGTGTGCCTACATCATCAGCCTAAGATGTGTAAGACCTTTCTCTTACTTCCAGCTCAGCTCCTGATCCACTCTTTCCCCTTCGAGAGTCCATATCTTCATTTGAATGCATATCTCTGCTGTTTTCTTTCCCCTCATATTTGTCCAAATAAAACTATTTTACTTGGCAAAAATAAAATTCATTCGATCTACATACACCTGAAATCATAACAAAAGGGTTCTTTTAAATTTTTGGCTCTTTTTGGGTCATACTCAGCTTTGCTCAGTGGTTACTCCTGGCTCTGTCTCCTTATTGTGTTCCGGGGACCATATGGGATACCAGGGATCAAGCCTGGTTCAACCATGTGCAAGGCAAACATACCTGCTGTGCTATACCTCCAGCCCCAAGTATAGTTTATATTGATATCCAGAGAGGTTAGTTCAACATTGAAAATGAAGTTAAGCAAAAGGAAATGAAGAGAACATACAACTTAAATTCAAAATCACAATCACAAAGAATAAGCGAAACTTTAAAGGTTGCTATAAATTAGCCATAAATTTTAGCAGTGTCATTAGTTAGCACTGCATGGTAGACACTTTACTTGTCAGTAAGTACAATCTTATATGCCACCATCAGGAATATATTGCTTATATTAATATTCATTCCATAATCTTAGTACATTGGCAAAATGGATTTTAATTACTTTGCAATCAGAAGTGCTTGCAGTAATGTTAATGCTGATAGTAGGGCTAACAGTTCTCAGAATATCCTTCCAAAGCACTCATTGACTAAAATTCACAAAAACCAATGTATGAAGCACAATATCATTTGAAGACAGTCACATTGGACTCATAAATGAAGTCTGAAGCCACAGATAGTCATTTACAAAGAAGACAATTGTTTCACTGTAGAATAGAAATACCTTTCATGCAAGTTATCTTTCAAGTATAACTGTTATAAAAAAAAAGTTTTTTCCTCACTTTCAAAGGCTGCACAGCTTGGGTGTTTCTGGAATGGATAATTTTCCTTTCAAGGAGTTCTCTCATGCTTTCAACCCAAGATCTGGGATGGCGCCACCCTCATTTGAGACACCAGCTCACTCTTTGCAAACAAGAGGAAACAGGGTGGTGGCCACTCTAGAGAAGAGAGCTGTTCAGGTCCCATGACCACACTCGTGTTACAGTTACAATTTTGACTTACAGAGTTACTGGATCCCCTACAACCAAAGTGCCCAAGACTTCTCATCACTCCACTTTCCTCACATCTTGTCCACTTTACATAATTCCCACGTCCCACCAGTACTGCTTGTTAATGTTAACTTTCTAATCCAAGGACAAAGCTTCTATCCCATTGTTGATATGAGGAACACTGTCAATTTCCCCACACCTGTTCCCGCAGACCCTCTGGTCTTGGTTGGCATAGCACAATATCTAAACTTGATGACAACGCCAGTTCTGTGGCTACCTACCACCCTCCTCACTCATAACTTCCTACTTCACTTTCCCATCTCCAACACTCAGCGAAGCTGAGTGTCAACTGAAGTTATCACACAATAATGTTTGTGAAGCAATTTAGTGTATGCATGAACCAAGACTAAAATCATAACCCCAAGTTACAATCCCCATTGTGAATGAGCGAATGGAAGTAGAAAGAAATGTTTATGTCTCAAAGGGACATTGAGTATGGGCTGGGAAGGAATTCATAAGACAGTCATTATATGAAAGGAGGTGACGACAAGAGTATGCCACCTGCACGGCAAGCCTGGCAAGCTGCTCGTGTCATATTTGATATGACAAATACCAGTAACATTTATATTAGGTCATTCCCATGAGCTAATATAATGGTTTGAGGCTCTTTATGTTCCTGGATCAAGCAGTTGCCTTTGGGTTCTGAGACAGGACATATGGAGATATTACTGGTGCCCGCTCTAGCAAATAGATGATGAACAGGAAGATAGTGATAGTGATAGTGATATGAAAGGAAGGAAACCCACCAATTGTATGGAAGATAGACCTAGACCATATATTCTAACATAGGCTCAGTGTAACATATGTTTATTTTATCACTTTCAACATCACAAGTGTTAAAAAAGATCACTTAGAGATCTCCTATAACATGTTGATAGTTATCCATGTATGGATAGGTATAAAAAAGAATCAATGTGGTCCTTTCCCCTTCCAGAATATATCTTTGTTTATTTTCACTTATAGAATTTAATGAAATATATCTGAAGTCTAGAGACTTACAGACATGGGGCAGAGCTGCTACTGGCTCTCCCTGTGCCCAGCTGCTCACGAAGTGCCCAGGAGGGATGGCAGGTTTCTAGCCCTGGCCCACCACCCCAGCAGAGCCTCACAACAAGCCAGACAACCCCCCCACTCTATGAGGGCCTCCATTTTCCACGTCTGGACTCCCCCTCATCAGAACTCCACTCAGCAGACCAGCCTATCACAGCCCGGCTCACTGAGATCCACTCTGCAGCAGTCTTTTTGAAATCTGGCCCAGGTATGCTGATCCAAAGACTCACAGACATGGGGATGGGGCAGAGCTGCTACTGGCTCTCTCTGTGCCCAGCTGCTCACAAGGTGCCCGGGAGGGATGACGGGTTCTAACACTGGCCTGCCACCCCAGCAGAGCCTTACAACAAGCCAGACAACCCCCACTCCATGAGGGCCTCCATTTTCCACATCTGGACTTCCCCCTCATCAGAACTCCACCCAACAGACCAGCCTATCACAGCCCAGCTCATCAATAAATGCTGGATTTAGAGATGACTACAAGAGTATGCTACCCACACAGCAGAGCCTGGCAAGCTACCTGTGTCGTATTTGATATGCCAAATACCAATAAGGATTATAGACCTGATGGAATGGTTTGAGGCTCTTTATGTTCCTGGAACAAGCAGGTGCTCTTGGGCTCTACTTGCATGAGACAGGACATATGGAGATGTTACTGGTGCCCGCTCAAGCAAATCGAGAATGAACGGGAAGACAGTGATACAGTGAAATCTGAAGTCTGTTGGGTAAAAACAGCATAGTCATGGCAGAGCCCAATACCGTGTTAAGTCCCTGTGTGTAAGCATTTTAACATCTGGGATTGTAATTAATATCAGTGTAAAAATTGCCAATGCTTTTGTTGCTGAAGGGGAAATTTGGAATAAACCTGCTGCTAGTTCAGTGTCCACTCAGCATCTGGCCTCCTGCATGCAAACCATGCACTCCAGCCTGTGAGCTGTCATTCTGGCCCAATAGATGTCTGTTTTTCAAGCTCACATATTTAAATCTCTCCAGCTACATGAAATATCTTGCATATACTTATCTCTATTTCATTTTCCTTTATAGAAACCAAGATAGTATTCAATATATAACATTTCTCTATCACCTTAAGGTTTTTTTTTTAATTTCATTCTCCCTTTGTAAGATCAAAAGTGATAAAAAAAAGTTAGGCAAAGCCACATGGAGGGAAGAAGATAAGAGCCAACAGGTTCATCTGCAGGATGCTACCTCACGACAGAAAGGCGGGGAAGCAGTTTCAGCCCAGCTTCTAAATTTAGCATTGCTTCCTGAAAACAACTCCAGTGGGAACCACCAGGAAAATACAGCAAGCCTATTTTATGACTTGTACCTGCTTTATCGTATGAGTGAGGGGGAGGGTGACATTACTAACAGTGAATTATAGTTGACAGGAAGGAGAGGGACCTTGGATCTGACTATAAACAAAGTGTCACTTTCAATAGCATATGTGAAATCTCTGGTTGCAGTAAAGAAGATACAACAGGCATGGCACATAGGGAGAAGGAATTTTCCGTGATGATGAAGTCCACTTGGACACCAGGAAAAAGCGTGGTGACCACTGCATCCCACATTCTGTTGGGAGTCACAGACAATAGACTTTCTGGGTTTCTCACTAGTTCATGGGCAGCAGAACTTATTTAGAAGCTCTTAGATGCCTCCACAGAGTTCTCAGGGGCTCAGGAAACAAGACTTGGATCTAGTCCAGACATGAGCCAGCACTGATCCTTAGTTGGGCCCAACGAGAGGCTCTTGTGGCCAGGTGGCTGGTAAGGAAGAATCTGCAGAGGAAACTGATATTTAACCAGAAGTCTAAATGCAAGGAAGCCAGCCCAGCCTTCTCTGTGCCTCTGCTCTCCAGCCCTCTCTGTACGTCCGTTCCTTACTTCAGAATCCACAAGTCCACACCCAGAACACATTGGCTGCATCTGTATTCAGACACCAGCCCAAATGACACAAGAAAGTGAGTTATATGCCAGGTGAGCTAACAAGTGTGACTTTACCTTCCTAGATTTGAGTCTGCACCAGCGAAAAGACAACACTTATGCCTGATTCAGTGCTTATGCCCACTTTCAGTGAGACCATTGGTACGTGTTACAGAGCTGGTGAACAGTATGGACGCAGGAGGCCAGGTCTGTGGTGCTTATTCCATCTTGGACTCATGGTTGGACTTAAAGTAAGTACCTAATTCTGCTGTGTTTGCCTTTTTCCATCCATAAAATCTGTGACTAGCGAAATATGCCTAGTTCTCTTAACGGAGGTCTACACCAGGAAACTCTGCTCACCCCAATGAGTCAAATGAAGATGTGAAAGATAGGTTTAAAAAAGAGTGGCATCATGAATGAAGGGGCATTGATGCCCGACCAAGGACTCAGGGGATGTCCCAGGGGAAGCTCAGACACTGCTCAAGACAGGCAGAAGGGAAAAGGGAACGTGGCCCCCTCCAGGACAGACTCAGCTCCACCCCTTTCTAGTGGTCAACCTCACCCCTCCCTCTGTGTCAGCTCTCAGAGAGGAAAGGACAAGGCAGGCAGAGCCAAATGACTGGCTGGGCTGGAGACGGGACAGTGGGTGGCAGTAGCCCATGTGGAGAGGGGACAGTGGGAGCAGTAGCCCACAGAAGATTTGGGGTGAAGATTTGGGGTGAAGATTTCAGAGGATTCTTGACTCTCTACTCTCGGATGCACTGGTTTGCAGAGCTAGACTATCTTGTATTATGGACAGTTTCACTTTGGGACACGTTATTGTTTATTTTGCTCTTACTAACAAATTCTTTATTTTTCTAATTAGTCCATGATACACGAGAAGCAGCTGGCATGAATTCAAAGAAAGTCAAGGAAGGAATAAGTTTTGAAGGATAAATATTGAGGGATGTAGGGTCCAGAGACAGTGTCCTAAGGGAAAAGCTGTAAAACAACTATTGTTGAGACCAAATGCATGGGAGATGAAGGGATAGGTAACTTAGCAGTGTGTTAGAATGGTTATCACAATAAGTCCTCTTGCTTTTATTCTAAATTAAATGTGATGCTCTGGTGTAAAGGGGAAGAACAGAGGCTTAATGAAGCTCTGGTGGCAGAGATCACCTGACCAACATTCTTCTCCATAGAAGGAACTTATTTGTTAATCGTGGAAAAGTGCATTTTAAATAACCAGTATTTCTTCATGAACTAGGAAGGAAAAGTGGAGTCCAGCTTCCTTAGATAGGGGAGCAATAACTGTCACCAGTACAGGAGGGATTTTCAGAAATATCCCAGAGCAGCACATACTCAGAACAAAACTTTCCCGCAGAAAAAAGGCACCATATGAAAGGGCGGGAGCCAATGGGGAGACCTGGACAGCAGAAGACACATTCTGTCCAGTCTGACTCTACTCTTTTCCATAATTGCCACCTTTGGCTAAAAAGTAAATTAGGAAGGCAATGAAAGCTTAAAGCTGTGTGAAAAGGAAAGCCTCTAGTGCAGCGTGTTGCTTCGTACTTGGGTCAGATATCGTTTTGGAAGCCACATTTGGAAATTTTAGACCAGAAGTCAGATGGGAGAAAGCCAGTCCGTCATGCTCTAATAGTTTCTGTTGGCAGTGTGGTCTGAAACTTACACACACTTTGTTATTGTCGAACTTCCATGAGAAATGAAAGAGTGAAACTAAGCTTGAAAAATCCTCTCTAAATCTGTCTTTTCAAGACCACAACGTTGGGAGGCTGAGATAGCTCAGGGCATTGTCGCCATGTCCCCTCGGCTGCACAATGAGCACATAAATCTCAGTGGATAATAACCCGAACACAGAGTGATTTAATGATGGCAGGAAGGCACCAACTGGATATTAGCCGCCTCACTGCACCTCAATGCAACCAGGTATATTTACTAAGCAAGAGTGAACAACAAGCAGATGGGAAAGACACACTGGTAAAGATCAAAACTCAGGATAAAAGCAACATTTTGACTGCAAGAATCATTCTGGTTAAAGATCCAGTACATTTGTATATGTAGAATCTTTGCTTATCTTATGAGGACTGGATTCACTTAAAACCATCAAATCTGTTATCTGCTGCAACTGGGGTTTCCGAAACACTGACAACAAACATATGTTCCCTACCTGCCCACTTGAAGCTTTTTGCTTCTGTTTCACATTTTCTCCTTGTAGATTGAAGTCAGTTTTCTACCAAGCATCAGATCTGTTTCAGAACAGCCTCATGAATGGACAGCAGGCATGCCATTCATCTAGGTCCTGCCTTCTTGGCGGAATGAAATATGAAGACCCATTGTATTACATTCCGAAGGGAAAAGTGTGGCTAGATTGACGAAATAATTATGTAAATAATGGCGGATGGCTAAGGAAGATGAATAGCTGAAAAGCCGAATAGCATTAAAAAGTTAATATATTTAATGTTAACCTCTGTAACTTTAAGTCATAATTCAAATAGAGAAGAATTGTTGCAGAAAGCACAGTAATATTAAAGCAAAGAAAAGAATGGCACAGTTATAAATGAATACCCAAGTATTCCGGGAAGCTAGTGGGATATTATTCAACTTTAACACTGAAAGCTAAACATCAATGTTTATTAATATTGAGTGCCTTTTTTATGGAATTAGACTTACCTGAGAGATGGAGCTTTTATTTCTAATTATTTATTTTTTATTTAACACTCATACTATCTTTGTACAAAATCATAGTACAAAAGCATTACTCTGGAAGAAAACAATTTAGAAGTCAAAGTATGTGAGTCCTCATAAGATGTTTGATATGCAAATTTATTTTAAATTTATATTTGCTACAACTTTCCAGAAGTAGATACTATATACATGTAAATCATTATACTTATGCCACATAAATCTCCTTCTACCAAATGTATTAGGACAATTTCTAGTAAAGTGCAGAATGAGGATAAAGGATATAAGATTAGATAATCATCTCTTAATTTTGCAAGTAAAATATGTTTAGGGAGAGAGAGAAAAGAAGGAAGACTAAGTTTAGGAAAACTGATTTTCAGAGAAGGCGACATCATTTTAATGGATTATTCTTAATAGGAAAATAAAGTTTCTCATAGGTTTTTTTAACTTAATATTTAAGATCAACCAAAAGGTAAAGTTAATAATCTGGTATTAGTTTGCTTGCACTTATTCTGACACAGAAGTAAATAGTTCCTTGAGGGGGCTCCCAGTGCTCTGCATGGCTTGCCCTTTCTGCTGCCTCTGCCAAGAAAGTGGACTTGGAAGAAGCATCCCTTGCATTTTGACAAGAAAATAAGGAAGAACTTAGTTTCCCCTCTCATTTATAAGGGAGCAAATAGCAGCCCTAATGTGCAACCCTGTGATAGCTCAGATTCTCTTCAACTAATCTACAAAAGCTACCTTTATTTTCATGAATTAGTTAGCACTGGATGAAAATCAAGTTACCTGGAATGCGGTTTTTCTAAAAATCTCTCCCCTTTATAAATATTTGTGGATTAAGGGAGCAACTTTCTTTCAGTCTTTGTATAGAGACGAAAGGAAATAAAGTCTTCCTAACAAACAAATACAGGGTCTTGAATTTAATCTGTCGATATCTGAATCTTGATAAACATGTCTCTTTCTCAGCATTCTTACAATCATCAGAAACTGAGTTAAAAATTACGCATCAGAGAAGTAAAATACTAATGTCATGTCTGTGCAATGCTAAAGAAATCGCAGAAACATGACTTATTGTGACAAGCGCTCCAGCAAGAAGCCATATTGTAATTCAGGCTCTTTGAGAAGCATATTCAGTTATTATTCCCCAAACACATTGCATTGCTTGGTTCTACTCTGCTAGCTTGAATACATATTGCTCCCTGGAAAGAACTTACAATTCCCTTTACAATGCATTTACAGTTGATTAAAGAATGGATTTGCAATTCAGAGTCTATAATTAGAGCAAAGGGTCCCTATAATTTCAGTTACCCTCATCCACTAATGATGATGTTATGGAGATTAGCCACTATTATAAGGACCCATGGCCACTAAAATGATTACTGGGAGACATGTATTGAGGTTTAGTAGCCCATTCGCTTACCACAGGAAGCCTATTATAAACAGAGTGTTATACAAGGCTACTAGACAGGAAAAATGAGATTAACAATTAACACCTAGCTCAAAGGATTAGTATATCTCTTCTGCTGAGATGACTTGGATTCTAATTAAAACTCTCTGAGGTGTGTGTATGTGTGTGTGTGCGTGTGCTACAAGCAGGAGCACATGTGTGTGCATGTATGCACACCCCCCCACCTACCCCCAGATCTACATTTTCCTTTTCAAGTGCCTGCTGCTAACACATGGATTTTTAGGAAGAAAAGAAAATGAGATTGGCTGAAACATGAACTGGTAGTACACCTTTTTATGAAGAAATATTCTCATTGATCTTTCATAGAAATCATAGAGTATTTTCTAAGGAAATTTCAATATTAATTGAAATCAGTCTAAATTTTAACTCTTAGATGATCCCGCTTGACCATCTGTTTCATGCTGAACCCAATTTACCATTGATTTGTGTGATAATTTCTGAGGTATTCTGCAGTTGTGTGGGTTCACTTACATTTGACAGAAGCAGAAAATATAATCTACATTTGTTTCCAAACAGTTAATCCAGTCTAGATTTAAGACTGCAAACCCATAATCAGGATAAGGAAAAAAGTAAAATTTCTATTTATATTCTTCAAATATCCATCCCTTTCTACTTTCTGGTGTTGATTTTTTAAAGTGCATGTATAATTATTATAGTAGCACGACTTTCTTATATAATTTATAAATAATTTGCAATATATTACATTGGTGTTAATGGAAGGAGTTTGCAAACAAACACAAATATTTTTGTCTCTTTTTTACCATTTTTATCAAGCATACAAACTTATTAATATCAGTTTGCAAAAATACTTCAGAATACTATGCACATTTCTCATCCTTTGTTTAAATTCAAATTTGTAGAAAGATGGGTAACTTTAAATTCTTTTTTTTTTTTTGCTTTTTGGGTCACACCCAGCGATGCTCAGGGGTTTCTCCCTGGCTCTGCACTCAGGAATCCCTCCCTGGCGGTGCTTTGAGGGACAATATGGGATGCCTGGGATCGAACCCGGGCCAGCATGGGCCGGCCGCAAGCAAGGCAAACGCCCTACCTGCTGGGCTATCGCTCCGGCCCCTAACTTTAAATTCTTTTTTGCCTAAAATTACTACTTACTCTAGTCAAAACTGACTTAAAATTGTTCATGTAATGCTTAAGCTGTTTCATTGGTAGGGTGAAATGGTAATACGAAAAAAAATGTTATAAATAGTGTACATTAGATGATGACTAACTGTTAACTTTGAGGGAGGTAGAGAAAATTATTGGCAGAATAAAGCTTTTCTTTAAACTTCATTAAAACTGTGAAAAACAAGACATTTAGCATAGACTCATTTAATGAGAAAAGGACAAGGTGACCAGATGTATAGGCAAGAAAAAAACCTTGTTACAAATTTAAAAATAAAATAAACTCAAACTTCAGTCTAAGATCTAGTCATGAGGAAACTCTGTAGCTTCCTCAACCTGTGCTGGGGGCACAGAGGACATATTATAAATATCCATCAGGCATCAGCATTTATACAGCATATAATATATAGAGAATATTACATTATATAAATATAACAGCAACGACAAAAAGCCTTAAGGCATCATACTGATGTGCCAAATCACTAAATGTCAGGAATGATCAAAAAACTCTTTTGAATTTTATTATTAAAAAATTTGAGTCAACTATATTCTGCTATATATAAAAATTTTATGTATATAAAATGACTCAGAAATCTGGAGTGGCAAGAACACAGCCATGACACAATGCAGAACAGGGGAAAACTGTTCTCACTCTAAACACACACACACACACACACACACGCACCGTGCAAAGCAGCCACCACCAGTTCTACTTTTGAGGGGAAGTTTTTTGCAAATTATTGAGATTCTCTGAATACTGACAACAGTTAGCTAGCAAAATTAGTGGTAATTTCTGGTGAGGTCCCACATTTGTTAATTACCAAAGATTCCTCTGTATAATATTTTACTCAAGGATTTTATAAAATACATTTTAGTGATATTGTACATAAAGCAATATTTGATGAGGAAAACATAACAAGGTAACTGTTCGAGTGATTAGTGGTTAAGTGTATTGCACACCTAAGCAAAAGCATGGGTAGATTAACATTTCTAATGATAGGATGCTGGCAAATATCATTGTAAACCATATATTGTACTGATGGAATGAGAATTCCAATGTTATTATAGGAAAAATTGCCTTGAGTATTATCTATAGAGATTTCACAAAAAAGAAAAGAATAAAGATCATAAATAGAAGAGTAGAAATTGTTCCCATAAGTATAATAATTAGCTGTTTAATTACAGCTACTGAATATTAATGTACAAAGAACTAAATATAATAGAAATGGATTCCATAGACAAGAATGCTTACATTAGTACAGCCATGCTATTTAATGTACACTACTCATTATAGTAAAGACAAAATTACTCCACTCTTTCCACATACATTTATGTTTTTATCCTTACATAATGTGCAATTAAAGTTGAACTAACACAATAGCATGCCTAGAAAAGTCTGAACTGATAAAAGTCTAGAATAATGAGTTGTTTAAAAACGTCAGGACAAGTTCATTCTGGAAAGCAAATGTGAAGAAGATACCAAGTAACTGTCTGGAAAAAAGTTTGCAAATACGATGGAATAAGTCAGACCAATTATTCCTCTACTCACCAAAGCTAATACTAGTCTCTGGACAGAAAGGAAGGGGAATATGATCTTTCTATCCTGTCATGCTCCTCTGATGTAAATGTTTGACCAAGAACTTCTCTTGGGGTAAATTTAAGATGATAACATTCTGAAGATTAAAAAAAGTTAAAAAATATCAGTTTTATTATTCCAAGCTTAATAAGGTTTTATTTTTTTCACAAAAATTAATTAGCCAAGCCTTAGTAGGAGAAAAAAAATGCAGACTTCTTTCAGCTTTACATTTTTAATTACAAGTTATTAAATTAAAAAAAATATGTTTGCCTCTTTAGAGAATGTTATGAGAAATTTAATAATCCAAACAGAAAATTGAGTAAAAATGCACTAGAAAATTTTTAGATACATAAAATTTTGTGATCTCACAAGCTTTGTTAATTCTATTAATTTTCATTTTTAAAAGCCTATTGCATAGAGAATATATATCTAATATTCTATTTTATTGAATAAAATTTAATTTTATGATACATATGTTAAATAAAATCAACTGAGTAAGTTAACACAGTGGTTCTCAGCTCATCGAGAGGCCTGGACAGACCTGCAAACAGATGGGCAGAAACCAAGAATGTCTCCAGTCCTCTTAAATGCCCAGAATAATGCCCACAAAACCCAACTATCCAGCCAAAGGGCAATGATGCTGATATTGGATATATTATTTGAAGTTGTAACATAAGCATTTCCTGATTGTTTTTGTTACAATGTCCCAGAAGTTGCATAAGCTACCGATGATATAGCAAAACATATTAAGCTTTTCCAGATTTGTCATAAAAGGAGTATTTTTATAATTTTAGTTGGAGGCTCTAGATAGACACAGGAGCTAAGCAACATGCCGGTATATGGACAGCTTCCACCCATGGGCTCCATGGGAAGTGCTGCTGGTGCCCCCTGTGGAAGACCCCTTCACTCCTGAGCAGCGCCAGGACCAGCCCCTGAACACGACTGAGTGTGGACCTCCATATTTTAAAAGATCTTTCGCAAATATCCATTCAATATTAAGTGTGCATTTTGTCCAACATTAATTTTGCTTTTAAATACATAAAAATTCATGATAAATTTTTGTTCTTTTCCTGAAATAAGTTATCTATGATAGTTCATAGATAACCCCTAAATGTATGTATTGGAAGCCAAAATGTATGAAAGAAGAGAGAGAGAGAGAGAGAGAGAGAGAGAGAGAGAGAGAGAAAAAGTTTCTGCCAAAGAGGCAGGCTGGGCAGGGAGCGAAAGTGGGACCACTGTGTTGGGAAGGGAGGAGTAGAGGAATGGGTGCTAGAACATTGTATGACTGAATTTTGATTATGAAGAGCTTTGTAATTATATATCTCATGGTGATATAATTAATAAAAATACCATTAGGTGTCTCTGCCCCTTGAGGCGTTGCAGGTGTGGCTGTGGTTCCCAGCTGTGTTGGCAGGTGGCAGACAGGGAGACAGGCTTGTCTATACCCAGGGCTCTGCCACGTGGGCCCTGGATGGTTGATGGTCTGACATAGACAAGACTAGGCCCCTGGGATGAACCCAGAGCCACGGCTGAGCCTAGCAAGCTACCCATGGTGTATTCGATATGCCAAAACAGTAACATCAATGGACATCATTCCCAACAAATAGAGACATTACTTGTGCCCGCTCAAGCAAATCGATGAACAATGGGAAAAAAGTGACAAGTGACAAAGTGACCATGAGGTGTATTTCTCAAACACTTGAAAATGATTGCAGAATTCTACTGTCCCTCCCACTCTCAAGTGTGCCTAGACAAGTGCCATCAACAGAGGGCCTAAAATTCACAAAATCTGCGGGCTAGAGTCCTAGTGCACTCTCATGCTGTTGCTCATTTTCGATAGATGAAACAACAGTTATAATCATCCTCTAGTGGAGCCAGTGTTTTCTCAAGCCCAAGGTAGCTCAGGCCCCGCCTTTCCTAGGCAGTCTTCCATTATGTGTAAATATCTCAAACTCTTGTTTCCACAAAGCAAACAAGAACAAAAACTCACTCTGAAGCTAACTGAAAACACAGTTGAGTTAGTGTTGTATACTGGCATGGATAATCTTGCCAATATGCAAACCACTAATTTTCTTTCAGACCTACCGATCTCCTGAGGTTTAAAACTTATCAGTAGATTTCCCCCCCACTGTTTCTACATACCATGAGGTGTCAGAACATGCATGACTTAGCGGGAAAATCCTAGCTAGTGTGCCAATATGAAAGTGGCTGGGGAGTGTGCCCAGGGCTTCTGGGAAAGCTGTGTGTGCAGTTTGTTGGGAGCGCTCAGTAACATCGTGCTCACCGCCAACCGGAACGCCTACTCCTTGAGCCTATTCCAGCAGCTAAACGCAAACCCTGTGTGAAGAAAAGAAAAAGAGAAATAGCACTTTCCCCCATCTCCTGATGGTGTTTTACCTGAAGGGGCCCTAAGGTGTGTCCGGGAGGTTTGGGGGCCTTCCTGGTGATTCCTTACTCACTAGTTCAATGCAGGTGCCCTCTGCAGCGATGGTGCTGGCTGTTGTAGAGTCCTGAGTGCCCAAGGATGAAACCAGGGCCAACAAGGCAAGATAATGTCTTAACTCCTGTGCTTTCTCTCCAACACGTATTAATGTTTAAGAAAATGTCATCAGTGCAGAACCCAAGCCAAAGGGGGCTTGTCTATATATGGAATTTTCCAGTAAGTAGCTAGAGCTAAGAGCTACCCAGAAAAGGACAAGCAACTTCAAGAAAAGTGTCTATTGTCACTGTGTGTATATGTGCTTGTGAGTGTGTGTGTTTGTGTGTGTGTGTGTGTGTTGGAAGGTGGGGGCGGCTGCAGAGAAGGAGCAGGGAGTGGTGTGAAATAAGCTTTTCCCAGCATCCTTCTTGAGCTCAGAATGTCACTGAAATGATAGTCCACTCAAACACTTGAAAATAATTACAGAATGTTACTGTCCCTTCCACTCTCAGATGCACCTAGTCAAGTCCTTCCTTCCTGTCTCCCTCATTTATCCACCTGAATAGAAACACTTGTGCTCAGGCTCCCAGTAAGTGCAGGAAAGGTCGTAAGAAGTAACTGTGAGTCGTAGTCACCACAGGAAGGAAACGCATTCCCCTTCCTCCTTGCACATGTAGTCAGTACACACTGACCTGTATGGGCGACTCCCTTTTCATAGGGTTTTCTCATGCTGTTCGTTACTTCTTGACCTCACTGTTAAATTATTCTCTTTGGAAAGAGCAGACTCCGTCCTAAAATGCTCCAATGAATGACTAATTGCATAGAACAAGTTGTGTTAAAGAAGAGACAGAAAGCTCTCCTCAGTGAGAAAATGATGTTGTGGGTTAGAAAACTGTACCTCAAAGAGCCATCATCAAAATAATCTCTCATGAGGGCCATGCTTTGACACTACATTGCTATCATCTCACAAGCAGGGTTTTCTACACATTTTCATGCATTTTCTTATCAAATGAGTTTATATTGCCCACTGTATCCCACTTAAATCAGTCGTCAAGGGGGGGAGGCTGAAGGAAAGGGATGGGGCCTTTGGGGGAGGGAGGTGGGTGCTCTGGTGTTGGCTGTGCATCACCTAAAAAACCATCATTAATGTTATTGTAAGTCAAAGAATCTCAATCAGTTAAAAATTCAAAAAATTAGATGAATTTTCAAATTAAGTGGCCTATGACATTTATCTCACGATATTACATGAGCACTCCAAATTTTGCATTTCTCACTCCATCCTACTTTTCTATAGAAACTAACAACTAGGTCTACATAGTTACAAGTATTTTAATTAAATGCATTCAGGAGTTTTCAATAGTCACATCGAGGAGCCAGTTTATTCCATAGCTTACCAGAGACATTGGCAGTGTAGAAATTTGATGCATTACGTCACTGCTGGTCTCCATAAAGGATCCGTTATGACTGTTGTGTGGTGACAGATGGGACCATTCTCATCCAGACCTGCCCTTCACAGTGGAAGAACAGGAACTTGGGCCTGTTTCTGGTGACCGGCCCACCTCTCACGTCCTACCCACAGCTCAGAGTTTCATGAGACAGGACTCTGGGGTAGAGCTGGGCTCTTTCTTCCCTCAACTCTCTGCCTGTGCACCTCACTGCCTGCAGGAAGAAACGTTGCTCTAAGTCATGTTGAACCTTGACGTCAGGGTTGTTTTCTGCTGGGGCCAGAATTTCTGCAGAATTTCCTGCAGTTGTGTAATCTCTGAGTTCAGGTCGGAAGCCCGTTTTGTTGGAAACTCGGCCCCAGCATCCCTTTACCGGGGCCTGCCCCAGAGGGAATGGTTTTCTTCCTCTCCATCCATCAATCTACTCACTACTCCGGCCCTCCCAGCGGCACAGCAGGGCCATGCAACTGACTGCGAATCTTCTGGCACCCATTGTAAGGCCTCTTAGCTTCTCTGACAGGCAGGTCAGACAATTACAACAATACATTCTTCAAGCTTAAGCTCCTTGGGTTGCTGTGAACCCATCTTATTAAACATTGCCCTTTTTTCTCCTCAAATTTGCAAACTCTTATTTCATATAAGTTTCATCTGGCAACATTCATTTTTTTCCATTTCAAGATCTCTTAAGATCTTGAGTTAAAACCATGCATGTTGTATCTGTTAGCTAAATATCATCTTGAATTGGGTTTTTAAACATATTCTTTATGTCTCACTGTCAAAGTTGTGCCAGGGAAGAGCAAGAGGTTCTTCCCTTGAAATAGTCTTGATTTTTATGTTCAATATGCCAGGCAATATTTTCTCTCAGCATCCTCCACATTGTTTAATGTGTTTTATAATTTAAATGTAATTTATGTCTTGTGAAATGCACCAATCTTAAGTAAACATTTTATGTTCCACTTGCTTTGTTTTTAGGGTGACCTGGTGGTGTTTGGGGGCTGTTCCTGGTCTTTACTCTGATGGAAACTCACCCACAGCAATCCACCAGGTCCTGACCCAGAGCGAAGGGTTGTATTCCTTTCCTTCCACCAGCCTACTCGCCCCGCCACCCCCTCCATTAACTCCAGGACACGCTTGGGGATCAGATGCAGGTGGTGCTAGAGGTTCAAGCAGGAGTTGTGAGAGAGATTTTTGGTTTGAGGGCAGCACCCTCGTGGCTCAGGGCTTACCACTCAGGGCTACGCGCGCAGGGGATCATATCCGCTTGATGACAGGGGTCAAACCCAAGACAGCTGCATGCAAGGAAACTGCCTCATCCACTGGACCAGCCGGAGGCCCCGAGTGAATATCTTGACAGATTCCCACAGTCTTGTATCACAAACTCCTGCTTAAGACATGGAACATTTGTGTACTCCAGAGATACTTCTCAAGCTCATTCACCAGCGCTCTGCCATCAGACCTTCACTGTTCTGAGTTTTATCACCATAGAATACTTTTCTGTCAGACAGATATGGGGCAGAGCTGCTACTTGCTCTCCCTGTGCCCAGCCGCTCACAAGGAGCCCAGGAGAGATGGCGGGTTCTAGCCCAGCAGAGCCTTGCAACAAGCCAGACGACCCCCACTCCATGAGGGCCTCCATTTTCCACATCCGGACTTCTCTCTCATCAGAACTCCACCCAGCAGAACAGCCTATCACAGTCCGGCTCGCGGTCGCTATGTATATTTCATCTCTAAGTCCAGCATTTCATCATTAAATGCTGGACTTAGAGATGACTGCAAGAGTATGCTACCTGCACGGCAGAGCCTGGCAAGCTACCCGTGTTGTATTTTATATGCCAAATACCAGTAACAATTATAGACCTCATTCCGGAATGGATTGTGGCTCTTTATGTTCCTGGAGCAAGCAGATTCCCTTGGGCTCTACTAGCATGAGACAGGACATATGGAGATGTTACTGGGGCCTGCTCGAGCAAATCGATGAACAACGGGAAGACAGTGACAGTGACAGTGACAGAATACTTTTGCCTTTTGTGCATGTTTTGCTTTTGTCAGGATCAGTAGGTTTGGAGCATTTTGTTGGCTGGCACCGCACTGGCATTCATTTAATGTGGTCCTTCCTTCTTTATGACAGGTGCCTTCCTATAATAAGCACCAGAAATCTGACTTCTGCCTGAAAAACATAGTCAAAAGTATTGTCACGATTAAACTGTGATATCAACAGTTATTCTGAGCTTGGATTTATTGAACATGAATCACAAAATACCTCCACTCATTGCTAGAGTCCTAGGAGTCAGATTTTATTTGCTATCAATGTCTGTCCATCTCTGCATTATCCTTTGATTTTTTCTCCCTTCTCTAGCTACATATTCTTCCCACACCCCACACATGAATGCTAAAGTCAGAATTAGAACAAAAACAAATCAACAAAACCAGGTGCACAGTTCAATTTAAAATTCAAATAAATAAGCTTAAGATTTTAGTAGAAGTCCGCTTCAATATTGTTAGATGTAAGTACTATGAATTTTATTTGCTTCTTATCAAAATTTCAAAGTCAGTGAATATCCAGATTGTATCTGTAAACCTCAGCATCATGAACCCCTTTCCCTGACTCTTTCACAATGATCAATGCTGAGGCCCTTGCCAGGACGGCACCTTCTCTGAAGGATTCTCAAGTTTCTAAATATTTCTTAATTGTCCATGCATGAAACTCAGGAAAAAGTCACATTTCTTCAAATTGTATGAGAGTGTTCTTAGAAATTTGAAAATAATGGGTCCTTAAGACTCATACTATGGTCTTCTGCCCTGTGTAATGAAAGACACCCATTAAGTAGCACTTACTTGTGAGCTACCAATTTGGGCTTAAATTTTAAGAAATGTTCTTTGTTTTTTTTGTCTTATTTGTGTCACACCCAGAGACTCACAGAAGTTACTCCTGGCTCTTTGCTCAGGAATTACCCTGGCTATGCTTGGGGATCATATGGTATGCGGGGATCTAACCTCGATTGGCCATGCACAAGGCCAGTGCCCTACCTGCTGTGCTATTTATCATTTGGCCCCTTAAGAAATATTCTTAATGCAAGTTAAAAACCTGTAAACATAAAGCATTAAGAAATTATTAATATTATTACATAATATTATTACATTAATTAAACATAATATGTGATCAGGATGGGACATTTATTAATAGAAAATCACGCAGATCACACTGAAAGAGGTAAGTTTACATAATTTTCAGGTGGCCAAAAGTGACACAGAGAGAGCAAAAGAAAGAATAGACTTTCAGTCAGGTTCTCTTCTTTGATATTTGGTTTGAATGCCTCCTAAAACAAGTGTCTTTCTTAAATCACTTGATAACGCACTTGACATCCCATTATTCATTAATTTGCCTCAAGCGGGTGCCAGTAATGTTTCCATTTAATCCTGTCACATGCCAGTCTAGCCCAATGGCATCTTCTTGCTTTAGGAATACGTAAGAGCCTCAAACCATTTGTTCAGGATCTTGACGAAGAAGTCTGACTAGCTAGTAGGTGGGTGGCCAAGTAATCTTTTGACGTCCCGTGGAATCCAGTCAGTAACGGTTTCTAGTCCAACGGCCGCCTCCAAATCACATTATGTATCCAGCCTATCTCTCTCTTCTTTGGCATAATGAAGGTGAAGGTCCCGGTCGTCCCTGTCCCCGTCCCGAGTCCCTCTCTTAAATCAATTTTTACTAATTATGGAATTTATAATGCAGTGACTAAGACTCACATTTCTGAGAATTATTCTTGGCTCTGAAGCTATTTAGATATTACCTTTAAGCAAAGAGAAACACTATCATTGGCCTTCCTAGATGTTGTATACAAAAACAATGAAAGATTTTCTCTAAGTCTTTTCATATAAATGCCATTTTTTGTTAAAGAATAAAAGGTTTCTTTTATTTATAATGAAAATTTTCAATAATTTTCATGAATAGCTGATTATTTATAGTTGAGAAATAGCTCTTTACTCCTATACGTCTTCTTGAAAAAAGTTAATATAACTTTTAACAATAATCCCACAAGTTACTCTACATTTTAAAAAGAATAAGAGAATTATGGAAAGCTAGAAGCATGTACATAACCTACGTAACCTGAAATTCCATTGGTATAATAATGGAGTAGTTTTCAACAATTTATTTTCACTTGATGGCTAAGAAAATATAATCTTACACATATGTTTGTTCAAATATCCAAGCTTTGCTCAAGGTGTTGACATCATTCTTTACACCACTCCCTATAGTCTGGATTTGGGTTTCCTTAGGGATAAATTCAGCAATAAGTAGCAGGATAACTTGGCACAGGTACTTCCTCTTGTCTAAGTCATCATCCTGAGAATCACATGTTCCAATCTAGGTTTCAGAGACACTTTGGTCTTAAGATAAGTTTATAGCTTTTCAGAACTAGTTTTCTCACAGGAATACGCCCTTTGATCTAGTCTGCTAACGCCTCACCTAGGGAGCCATCCATTTGCACCCCTTACTGAACACCTGCAGACCCTTGAAAGAATCCAGTACGCATTTACCTATCCTCCTTTGTCCATACAATCATCTTCATAAATGAAGAGCCATTTGACCTTGTGAGTGTCATCACTCATTCTCATCTTCCTAACTCCCCATCAATCCTTATATGATTGGGGTTCCTTTATTATTGTCTAGCCTACTAGTGTGTGTGTTAATGACCACCCAACAATAAGTACAGCATAAGTATTTATATGCTTCCTTAAAAAAGAAATAGCAGGGGCCGGAATGATAGCCCAGAGGGTAGGGGCATTTGCTTGCAAGTGGCTGGCACATGCCAGCCAGGGTTCAACTCCCGCATCCCATATGGTCCCCTGAGCACCGCCAGGAGTAATTCCTGAGTACAGAGCCAGGAGTAACGCCTGAGCATCACCGGTGTGACCCAAAAAAGCAAAAATAAATAAAAAAAAATAAATAAATAAATAAATAAATAAATAGCAATAGGTCAATTATCAAACAGTGCTCCAATGCCTGAACAAGTATCCCTTATGACTGATACTCTAAACCATAGAGAAAGTACAGTGAGTAAAGCATTTGCATTGTGCATGGATGGCATTGGTTCTTTACCCAGGATAAGTACCCTGAGCTCTACCAGGAGTGATCCCCTGAGCACAGAGCCAAGAATAAATACTGAACACCACTGCTGTGCTCTCAGACTCCCACCTACTCCCCTCAAAAATTTTTTGAGATTAATCTAAGTTAGTCCAGAGACTCTCAGACATGGGGCAGAGCGGTTCCTTGCTCCCTGTGCCCAGCCGCTCATGAGGCCGCCGGAGGCATGGTGGGTTCCAGCCTTGGCCCACCACCCCGGCAGAACCTCACAACAAGCCAGACGACTCTCACTCTACTCCATGGGCGCCCGCCATTTTCCACATTGGACTTCCCTCTCATCAGAACTCCACCTAGCCGACCAGCCCATCACAGCCCGGAT